>OMNV01020100.1:0-19612 GCA_900303265.1 Brotula barbata
TGGTTCATGTCCTCATCAAAATAACCTCTTTGGTATGCCACCTCTACTGGCACTCGATGACTATGCACTGGATCGATTATGCCTCCTGTGGCAATTTGTGCTTCAAGGAGGCGAATTCCGTGGTCCTTTACAATAAGATCCTTCTTCAGGGCTTGGAACAAGGAAATGGTGTTTCCTGTGTATGGATCTTTGTATCCTGTTACTGCTCTCTCTGCTGAAAGCAGTTTATTCTTCCACTCACTGCCAACCACTCCTTGAGCCACAGATTCGTCGACAGAGAGTTTTTTGTTGTTCACCGGGTCGATGACAAAACCAGTTGCTGCTTGTGCCTCCAACAAAACCAGAGATGTGCCAGGGGTCAAGAGGCCTCTGGACTTTGCCTCATAGATGCTGAGAGTCTCTTGGCTGGATTGCAAGTACACCCCTGCGATGCTGTTGGTTCCTTCTAGGTACCTCCTCACCGAGTCCATCTCACTTACTTCCGTCACTGTGACTTTTCCTGCTCTGATATCTTCGTAGAGGTCTTCGCCAATGATTTCAGACTCAAGCAGCTCGTGAGCGCTGACATCCTTCCTGATTCCGTGGAAGGTTTTAGCTTGGCTTGATTCTGTGATTGTAGTGGTGGTGATTGTAGTTTTGCTTGTGCTGCTCTCTGACTTGCTTTCTGGTGGCTGGCATGAGACAGCTGACGATGTTGAGGTTGTTGTGGTCTGCTTCTGGATGATTGTCAGGATAATCTCCAAGAAGCGGTCAATTGTGATAGAACCAGACTTGTACTGTTGCACAAGATCCCGCCTCTTCTCCTCAGTGATGTATTTGGAGTAGAGCAGATCCCAAAGAGACACAGTTTGTCCATGGTATTTCCCAGCTGCTTTGGTGGTTGTTGTAGATTTCAAAATGAGTTTTGTTGCCTCATCAACAAAGAAGTAAAATTCTCCCTTCTTTACAATGACCAGTAAACTAAAGCCTGTGATGGGATCTGTGACACACCTCTCGACCAACTGAAGATAGGTGAGGTTCTCCTTTGTGTTGGGGTCAAAAAAGCCCTTGGTGTCATCATCAGAATCAGACAGAATCTGGTTCATGTCCTCATCAAAATAACCTCTTTGGTATGCCACCTCTACTGGCACTCGATGACTATGCACTGGATCGATTATGCCTCCTGTGGCAATTTGTGCTTCAAGGAGGCGAATTCCGTGGTCCTTTACAATAAGATCCTTCTTCAGGGCTTGGAACAAGGAAATGGTGTTTCCTGTGTATGGATCTTTGTATCCTGTTACTGCTCTCTCTGCTGAAAGCAGTTTATTCTTCCACTCACTGCCAACCACTCCTTGAGCCACAGCCTGCTCTACCGAGAGTTTTTTGTTGTTCACTGGGTCAATGACAAAACCAGTTGCAGCCTGTGCCTCGAGCAGGACCAGAGATGTACCAGGGGTTAGGAGACCTTTGGACCTTGCTTCATAGATACTCATAATTTGTTTTGTGGATTCAAGTCGTACACCAGCTATACAATTGGTAGCCCCAAGATACTTTTGAATTGATTCCATTTTGTTCACATACTCTTCAGTTACTTTCCCTTCAACAATCTGTGTGAAAAGCTCCTTTGAAATAATCTTTGACTCATACAATTCACTGGCTGACACCTGCTTTCTCAGTCCTTTGAACTTCCTTTCTTTGGATGTTACCTCAGTGACGATTACAGTGAGTATTTCAATTATCTCCTCTATTGTCATTGTCCTAGTCTTGTACTGTTGTATGATCTGTTGTCTCTTTTTTTCTGAAATGTATTCAGAGAGCAATACTTCCCAGAGAGTCACTTCTTTGCCTTTGAATTTGCCTGCATTGATAGCGATGGTTTTATTTTTGAGTGCAAGCTGGGTTTGTTCATCAGTGTGCAATAAATGTGACATATCTTCATACAGTGGTAGAAGGAGCAGCTCGGTTTTCGGGTCTCTCTTGCAGCACTTCCTCAGCTGATGATAGGTGACCTTCTCTTTGGTATTTGGATCATAATATCCCTTTGTGTCATCACTTGGATTTAACAGGTTTTTGTTCATTTCTTCATCAAGGTAACCTTTTTTAATGGCTACTTGAGCAGGAATTCTGTGACTTTGAATTGGGTCAATGACACCACCAGTTGCTACCTGTGCTTCAAGAAGACGAACACCATGGCTTCTGTCAATCAGCTCTTTCTTCATTTCTTCAAAGACTGATATTGTTTCGTTTGTGTATGGATCCCTGTAACCAGTGACAGCTTGTTCAGCTAAGAGAAGTTGTTCGAGTACATCTGGTCCAATTACTTCCTCTCTTGCTGCCTCATGAACGCTGTAGAATTTGTTTTTGACAGGGTCAATGACCCATCCTGTTGCAGCCTGTGCTTCGAGCAGCACAAGTGCAATGCCAGGTGTCAGTAGACCTTGCATTTTTGCTTCATATATGCTCATTACTTTTTGGGATGGGTGAACCTCAATTCCAGCAATGCTTCCAGTTCCTTTCAGGTATCTTCTCACAGATTCATACTGAACTACTGCTTCCAAAGTGAGTTTCCCTTCTTTCACTTGATTAAATGTGTCCATGTCGATGATGTTAGAATCCAGTAGTTGTTGTGCTGATACCGGCTTTCTAAGGCCCTCTGTCAATTTCTGAGACTGTGTCTGCTCCAGTTTCACAATGTGGCCAATCACTAATGTGATTATTGTTTGCGTGCTATGTTTCCCCGTTCTGTACTTTTCAATGAACTGAAGTTGCTCATCTTCGGTGAAGTAGCCAGAGTGAATCAAGTCCCAGAGAAAAACATTTTGTCCAGCGTAATGTCCCACAGCAATATTCACGGCTGTCTTTTGAAACTCTTGCTTTATTTCTGCATCACTGTACATTGTCTTCTTTTCCACAGCTTTTGGTGAGTCATTTAGCGGCAGAAGACACAGACCAGTTTCTCTGTCTTTCACACATCGGCGCAACATCTCCATGTACGTCAGATTTTCTTTGGTCTTTGGGTCAAAGAAACCCTTTGTGTCATCCGTTGGGTCTGACAGAATTTGGTTAAGTTCTGCATTAAAATATCCTTTTCTGCATGCAGTCTCAAGAGGTAAGTGAAGGCACGTCAAGGGGTCAATGATGCCTCCTGTAGCAACCTGGGCCTCAAGTAGGCGAAGGGCATGTTGCTTTAGAATTATATCCTTCTCCATGGCTTGGAAAAGAGAGATCTTGTTGCCAGTATATGGATCTTTATAACCAGTGACCGCCTTCTCAGCAGACAAAAGTTTTTCATACATCTGTGGACCAAAAACCTTTTCTCTGAGAGCCTCTTCCACTGTAAATTTTTGGTTTTTCACAGGATCAATAATGAACCCTGTGGCTGCTTGAGCTTCAAGGAGACAGAGAGCAGTGCCAGGCATTAGTATGCCCATTTTCTGTGCCTCATAGATGCTTAGCTTCTGATTGGACGGTTGCAGTTGCACCCCAGCCACACAGCTTATTCCTTGCAGGTAGGTCCTCACACTGTCCATCGTCATCACGTCATTTCTTAATATTTCTCCATTGACCAAACTGTTGTAAGTCTTTTCATCCAGTATTTGTAACTTGAAAAGATCCACAGCAGACACGTTTCCTCTGAGGCCTTCAAAGTTTAGTGCTGCTTGTTGTTTTAGCTCCTTACTCTCAACAATCTCTAAGATGGTGACAATGATTTGCTCAATTGTGATTTTTCTTGACTTGTAGAACTTGAACAACTCTTGTCTTTTGAACTCAGAGAGATACTCTGAGTTGATGAGATCCCACAAAGTTGTGTGCTTGCCTCTGAATCTGCCATACTTTACATTTACAGTTGTTGTTTTGAACAATTCCTTAATTTGGTCATTAATGTTAATCTTGTTACTTTTGCCTTCGAGTCGTAAGAGGCACAGGCCAGTACTGGGATCTGTTTCACACCTGGCCATAAGCTGCAAGTAGGTCAAGTTCTCATGGGTGTTGGGATCGAAGAATCCTTTAGTATCATCACTTGGATCGCTCAAGATCTGATTCATGTGCTCATTAAAGTATCCCCTCTTATAAGCTACATGAACAGGAATGCGATGGCTGTTGATAGGGTCAATGATTCCTCCAGTAGCAATTTGTGCCTCCAGCAAACGAATTCCGTGGTCTTTTACGATGAGGTCTTTTTGCATGGCTTGGAACAAAGAGATTATCTTGTCATCGTATGGATCTTTGTATCCAGTGACTGCTCTCTCTGCCGAGAGCAACTTTTGATACACATCAGGCCCCACAATCTTTGCTTTTATAGCGTCATCCACTGAAAACTTTCTGTTTCCAATAGGGTCAATAATGAATCCTGTTGCTGCCTGTGCCTCAAGCAGAATCAGAGCAGTTCCTGGCATCAACTTTTTTCTCTGTCTGGCCTGGTAGATTGTCAGGATTTGAGAATCAGGAAGGAGAATGCCTGCAATGCTTCCTTTCCCCTGTAGATATACATTTACATTTTCATCACCTGTCACATCCATGACTGACTTCTTTCCCCTTGTCAGGTCCTCTAGGATCTTCCTATCGATGATATCTGCATTGAAAAGTTGTTTTGCTGTGACAGGTTCTCTGATACCTTCGAAGATTACCTTGTTGGTTTTCACAGACTTCTCTATGACTTCCAGAACCGTGGTGATGATTGTCTTGATATTGAGTTTGCCTTGGCAGTACTGCTGAATGATGTCTTCTCTCTGCTGTTCATCGATGTATTCAGACATCAATAGCTCCCACAGAGATACGGTCATACCCATGTACTTCCCACATGTCACTTTCACTTGCTCTTTTTTGAAGGCCATTTTAGTTTGGTAGTCAATAAAGTTGGAATTCAACCTATTGGACTTATCATAGAGTGGGAGGAGGCACAACCCGGTGGCAGGATCAATGACACACCTCTCCATCAGCTGAAGATAAGTTAGATTTTCCTCTGTGTTTGGGTCAAAAAATCCTTTTGTGTCATCCCCTGAGTCTTCTAGTATGTCATTCATCTCTTTGTCAAAATAGCCCCTCTTGTAGGCTATGTCAGTTGGAAGTCTGTGACTGTTGATTGGGTCAATTATTCCGCCTGTAGCAATTTGTGCCTCAAGTAAGCGGATCCCATGTTCTTTCACGATAAGGTCTTTTGATAGTGCTTGGAACAGGGATATGATTTCACCAGAGTATGGGTCTTTGTATCCAGTTACAGCACGTTCAGCAGAACGCAGCTTTGCAAGATATTCTGGGCCGACGAGTTTGTTTTTGACTGCTTCATCCACGCTGAACTTTGAATTTTTAACAGGGTCAGTCATGAACCCAGTTGCTGCTTGTGCCTCCAGAAGAACTAGAGCTGTTCCAGGCATCAGTATTCCCTGCTTCATGGCTTGATAAATACTCATTCTCTGATTGGATGAAAGTACAGCAATGCCCGCAATGCTTCCTTTGCCCTCCAAGTATTCCCTCACCGTCTCCATCAACATCACCTCCTGTGTCGTGGTCTTACCTTTGTGTAAGTCATCATATATTTGTTTGTCAATGATTTTAGATTCAAGAAGTTCTGTGGAGGAAATGCCTCTTCGCAGGCCTTTGAAGGTGACACAAATAGGAAGAAGCAGTAGACCTGTTTCGGGATCCGTAACGCAATTCTCGAGGAGATGATGATAGTTGAGGTTCTCTTGTGTGTTTGGATTGTAGAACACTTTGAGCTCCTCCATTTGGTCGACGAGCAAACCTTTTTCATAGTAGCCTTTCTTAATTGCTGATTCAACTGAAATGTTTTTCTTTTCAACAGGATCAAACAGACCCTGTGTGGATATCTGTGCTTCCAACAGCCTCAATCCATGATCTCTTGGGACTAAATCTTTTTGTATCGCTTGGAACACAGAGATTATTTGATTTGTGTACGGATCTTCATAACCACAGACGGCTTTCTCAGCAGCAAGGAGTTTTTCTTTCATCTCAGGTCCAACTAGTCCCTCTTTCACGGCATCGGAAACAGGAAGTGTTTTGTTGTTTACCGGGTCTACGATGCCCACGGTTGCAGCCTGTGCTTCGAGCAGGGCTAATGCTGTTCCAGGCTTCAGAAGTCTTTTTTTCATTGCTTGGTACAAGGTCATCTTCTCCTTCACCTTCTCCATAATTATTCCAGCCACAGGCCCAAGGGCGCTTGTGTGGCCATTTTGTTTGACTTCACCATTGATGGAGTCCATCGTTACCTAAGGATCATTATCAAAGTTCAGAAAAATGGATTAATAAGAAAATTAATTAATTAACACTGCGTAGGACATTACATGCATTTATGTACAGATAGTCTACTTTTCCCTGCTAAAGAGGTACCTGTCAACAAATATACATGTGTGTGTGTGTGTGTGTGTGTGTGTGTGTGTACAAAATTTCCAAAACATTAAAAACATTATTTGATTCAGGTTGGGGCAGTATTATAAACGGCAAAAAGAGAATTTGCAATGAAGACTTAAGCTTCTGAAGACATAATTCTATCTATCTATCTATCTATCTATCTATCTATCTATCTATCTATCTATCTATCTATCTATCTATCTATCTATCTATCTATTCTATCTGTCTGTCTGTCTGTCTGTCTGTCTATCTATATGTTCATATATACGCCTCCAAGTATTAATAAAAAGTAAAGATACATCAAATCGTCTTTGATATTTCTTCTTAATAGAATGCAAGAATAATGTAATGTAAATTAATTTTCCTTGGAAGCCTATAATAATAATTTAATATGTTCAGGCATGCAGAATCAAAAGTTGGAGCCATCTACACAAGAATTTCCTCAAAGGGCAGAATTTCCTCATACTCCAAATGTGAACCATTTACTTGCATTTTTCCTAAGCGCAATAGAGAGAAAATGATCATTATATAGTGTCTTCTACTATCATAACACATCATAGAGGTAATGATGTGAATGCACAAACTGCTGTTAGTTGCATAACAGTATTAATCATACAAATGAAACTTCTTCAAACTTTACTGTGATCCTGACAAAAAATATCCAACCTTTAGATTCCTGATCAGTCTGTGAGAAGCCTCAGATCCTTACGGATGCTCCTGGCTCCTCCCAGGCGGTTGTGGTCCTTGGGTTTGCTATTTCCACCTTACAGAAACCAGATAACAAAATTAGTTTTGTGTGAGAGTTAGTAATTTCTCGAGTATATTTATGGCATTTTCATGATGAATACTTTTCTTTATTCATGTGTATTTACTTGTTTTAACGCTGAATCATAAAATAAACGAATCAGATTTCAGCATTGTGAGAAGCCAGACATTGTTACAATACCTTACACCATTTCTCTACAGCCATCATTCTCTGAGAGTCACAGGACTTAACACACACAGACAAATACTTTGATACATTCACAGTTTCTCTCGTTCACCTAACTCTCACGCCTGGGGGCTGTGAGAGGAAACCGAGGCAGCACGTGCCAACAAAGTATTTTATAACACTCCATAATTTAACAAAAGATGAAAAATGCCTGCACAGTAAATTCATCCATCCATCCATTTTTAAATCCTGGTTGGGATCACAACAGGGCCAACAGAGCAGGACAGACATCCCTTTCCGGAGCAACTTCCTCAAGAATTTCCTCTAAGTTTTGATAGCTGAGTGCCTTATTCCTTAGTGTACTGTAGCGGAAACATTTACTGTTTCTAAAAAGACAACAGATTTACCTAATGAAACATGAGTCATTTGTTTCCCTGCACTGATCAGAAAAGAGTGTGCCCCCTACTTCTTCGTAAACATGCATTTGTGGCTGCGTGCCAAGTTGCTGAGAACAAAACTAGACCTGCAAGATGCACTGAACTGTTACCTGAATAACACAAGTGCCATGGAGAGACTTACTGAACACAGGGACACTTAAAGCAATTATTATATAAATACCTGGTAGATCAGGCCAGAAAATTACTGACAAGGAAAGAGACAGCATGACAAATGACTGTCATTGTGTACTAATCCAAGCGTGATCTATAACGCTCCTTTTCTAAACCTTTTCTTCGTGCATGTTTGTATGATTTGACTCGAGCATATCTATCACCTCATACAAATGACTGAAAGGAATAGATTTTCCATGAGCCACTGTTTCTTTCCACAGCTGCTGACAGTAGCATTGTAGCTGTATTTTATGTGTTAGATGATGTCATTGCAACCTGCAGGCATGTGTGGAATTATGCCAAATAAAAGAGGAGTGGAAACTTAAGTTACGAAACACAAAAAAGTTTTGTGTGAAAAGGTGAAGTCAGTCAAGAGGAAAGCGAAAGTCTTTTGGGATTGTGGGATTTTTAACAGTTTAATTGCCATCCTTGCTGTTTACTGTGGACATTTTGTCTCACTTTGCTGTGGAAGTTTATTTTTCTAACAGATGAATGGTGAATGTGATGATGTTAAAAATAGCAACGCACTCACAATCTCTCTGGACAATTCTAGTATTGTTTCACTACGTGTATTACAACAGCAGTTAATCCCCTACTTGGCAGTTATGACATGATTTTTATGATGACCTACCAGCGACACTAGACTAGAAGACAAATACAAACACTATAATAGCAACTATAACACGTCATGATATCTGGAGGCCCAATCTCTCAATTTGCTTTTTGTGGTTGTCTCCCACTTTGTAAATGTTTGAATGTTTAAAAGATGTTGGACATGTACTTTGCATTTATTACACCATGCATATTGCAACCGTCCTGAAAGGATTATCACACTGTTTGCCATTAGCAAACACCAGAAGATAACAGTTCTCTTAGGGGTATTCATTTTTCTGCTCCAAAGGCGATGGTGTTCTTCAAGCAGAATATGTCACATTTACGTTTCTGATGGTGATTTCTTTCTTTATCCATTCATTTTTAACTATAGCAGCAACGTTTGCCCATCTGCAATAGTTAAATTTTATCATATCTTTACAATGTACCATTCTAACACAAAGCATTTTCCTTTGGCTGAAACAACTTCATCCAATTACACGGATGATCGCAAAAGGAGCAAAGAGAATTTGTAACAGTTTCTTGAATGGGAAAAGATGATTTATTGATTTATCATAGTAACATAAAAGCTGTCCTGATGCCAATCCCACCCAACAACACAACTTTCCCCACTTAAGTGTCAAACTTTATGGGTGATTAACTGCTGTGAGAACATGTTGTAAAGAAAATATTGAAAAATTGCCAATAGTGAACATTTTGCAGCTGTGCGGAAAAAACAAAACAAAGAAACGCACGTATGAACTTCCTGTGTGTGTTAGTATGTTGACAAATATTTGTTCTGAAACTCGTTTTTCATATTTAGCTAAACAAATTTCAGCTGTTTTTTTTTTTTTTGGTATTTTTGCTTTAGGACCAGGAGAAGTTAATGCGGGGAGCAAAGAAGAAAGTTACAGTAAGAAGAAGAACAGTTAGGAGACTGTATTCGTAGGTGACAGATTTACAATAAAGATGGTGTTAAGATTTTAATCACTGTGTATTTTAGAAAATATAGCTTTAAGCCAAGAATCACAGGAGGTTTAACTACCCCAAATCTTTAACATGTAAAAAACGCTGCCAGAATGATGTGAAATCCTGCCAAGACCATGTAAATCACTGCCAACACATTGCAAGCCGATACATTTTTCTCACCTTTGCACTTGCAGAGCTTAAACGAACACAACCCACTGTGTCACGTACAAGACAGTAGTGCCTTTATCAGTTCAATGTTGACACCGCCACAGAGGAAAAACGGGAATGAATGAGACAATGGGGGGGGGTTACCAGAATCTTACGTAATAGCTTCAAAGCCTTAACCGGAGGTCTGCTAAGTAGTTTCTTAACACCTTTATTGCCAGAGAAATCTGTGGTTTGGTCAAACATTATTTAAACACATGGTCAAACGTCCCAACCAAGGAATGTTTGCTTTCTCTTTCAACAAAAGGGAGTTGGCTGTCAGCACAGTGTGTGTTATGTTATTCCGTAATGTTTGCTTTGGACACCATCATCCTGTCCAAACCTGTCCCTCTCAGGAGAGAAGGGACCACAGCTTCACTTTGGATTTTACCGTTGTTTAAACATTAACAGAAAACACGAGTTTTCATTTCTGAATACGGTGCCTTTTTTAAATAAATACTGTGCAGTAGAAGCAAGGAAATGAAAGTACACTCTCCATTATATGATACAAAGTTTGTTGCTCTTACCTGAGGGTCCTTGCATGCAGAGTCTCACCTTGTGATGTGTAAGCTGTGGTCAGTCTGAGAGATTTTGAGGAACACCCAACATCTCAAAGTGAGGACTCTGCTCCCTGCTCAGCTATATAAGTGGGTCAAACTGTGAAGTCCCGCCTCTCAGTCAGTCTCCTGTGCTCTGTTACTGTGATGGACTTGTGAGTTGGCAGCAGATCCCTTTGTGCAGAGCCCAGGATGCCAGAAATACCTGTGGATTTGCTTAGAACAGTGTGTTGAAACAATACCTGCAAACCAGTATAACCGTTCATTTAAAGATGAGACCGATAACTCAGCGCATAAACTTTAACCGCACTGCGCATGTAAAACATCTAAAGTCTCGTTATCGGGGCAGGACCCAGGTGTGTTATCGCATTTCATTGAATTCTAGTCAAACGAGCAATTTAACTTTACCCAAGGCTTATCTTTTACAATGTTCATAATGTTAGCGAACGGAGACACACACTTATCTTCCTGTCTTATCTAAGCACCCATGTGGTGACAAGAAAAGCTAAAGGCCCCGAGGACAGAGAGAGGTGTGTTTCTCTCATTCCTGGCAGCTTTTCAAAGATGAGTGACTCTTGCAGCCATCAGATCATTTGTGACACATTGTCTGACATTATCCGGCACGCATTAAATTGAAATGACATCATATAGATGCAACATCTATTGGTCTGTTCCAACTGTCATGAATCAGACGCCCACCGTCAGTCACAATGAACTGACAAACAAATGTTCAGAGGTAGAAATAGTTATGACGTGTGTTATCCAGGTGGGAGCACCGCAAACGCCTCCTACATGATGAAAGTCCTCTTAAGTGAGAGAGTACATAAAAGTACATGTTTGAATTGTTACACAATCTATATGACTCATTGCACAATACCTCATATGTCATATTAAATGACTAATTTATAGGGAAAAAGTGATGAAGTGATTTGCACTGATGCCAAGAAACTGAAGCAGATGTCGAAACTCCACCTGAGAAAGTGTGAGAGCTCGAAAGCATGAAAGTAAAGAGAACCGATCTCTGCTAATCCTGTTACCAACAGACTGCCTCTGTTGTGAACGTATCAACATAAACTACTGTGTCTAAACAATGAGACAAAATAAAGTCAAATAAAACCATGTTAGTATTTTGAAAATACATTTGGTACAACAATAACATTTGAACATTATTGTTGTTGACCAGATGTTTCATATGACTCACTATCACTTTCACTGTGATTCAGTTATGAGTTTGGAACGCAGCATCAGCTGATGACTAGCTAGCTTGCTATCAAGACTTGCCGTCCTAAATCACATTAAACAATTTGAATACATCTAAAATGTCCATGATTTATTAGATTGACGTTTAATGCAAACTGTTGAATAAAACAAAATCAGCCACATTCTACATTCTACAAACTAAACTAAATAATTCAGGGGACAATTGTGACAAGATGTTAGCATGACTGACAGTCTTTTGAAAATAGAGAAATAGAGAACGTGAAATTATTCTTTGATACTAATTACATTTTTTTCAAGACATAGAAAATAGTAGTGAGTTGCAGTACACAGAATTTCTGCTTTTTCTTAAGTTGTCCTGAAATTATAAAAGTTCTCTTTAAACAGATGAATAAATCTGCCAGTGCAGGTCAGTTATTTCAACGTGTTTGCAGGGCAAACTAGAAATGTCCTGGAAAACGATTAGCACTGGGAAACCAGACCGATTAGGGCGAAGGTTGAGGGCTGTGCAAGAATCAACGAAACCACACTTCACTCTCCAACTGATTTCACTCAAAACCCACTAGTTTATTGTTGAAATGTGTGTGAGAAAAATATATATTATTTGTCTTTCTGAAAGCCAATTTCATTTCATTCAGAGGGTGTAGATTGAGCATATCTGGCATTATTGATTTGGTTTGGATTATTTTTATTGGATCTGTAATTACAGTATTGTATCTGTAATTAAATATTGGATCTGTAATTACAGATCATCCAAGATATAATGTCATCGGGAAAAAAAAAAGAAAAAGTGGGTGTGGCGACATTCATTTATAGTGAAGCCACCCTAAGGGGAGATACAGGAATTGATAAAATTCAGCAAATTGTGTCATTAAGTTTCTGACTAACGGGTTTCATGTCCAAAACACACACACCATTTAATGATTCCATGACGGCTGCCAATCAAAACTGCGGCTTTGTAACTGAATCACTTGAGAACAGAGTTCGATAGCAGAGTTTGATAACATGCAGGAACATGTCGTTTTATTATTCTAGAAAACCGTTGACAAATTCTTGAGGATTCACATGGGTGGTAGGACAGTAATATCTAGCTCTTTAATTTTGGGTGTTGAGCACTGATGTGTCGGATGATGAAGGTCAGTCAGCGGTCAGCAGGCGGTCCACCAATCAAAGGTTGGTTTTCAATCCCCACCTCCTGCTGTGCTTGAGTGAGACACCGAACTCCAAGTTGCTACCCAGGCGCTCGATGGCTGCCCGCTGCTCTGCTCTATGAGGATGGGTCAGAGGGAGACAACAAATTCCATTTCTGTGAACACTCTGAAAATGACTATGAAAGGCGAAAGACTCGATTCCAACGATATTAACAGATGATTTATGAAATTATCACAAGCATATCAACGACATCTCAAATTGATGTAGGAGTTCACATTCTACCAGTCAAAGTGAGAATCTGACTCTTGATTATTTGGCGACTCAATATTTTTACAAGTTGACTGTTTATGAATGAGCTCACAAGTTTCATTTTTAACTTTTTGATAGTTTTATAAAACAGATACAATCATTATTTTTTATCATCATCATTACTTTTAATTCTTACGTAAGTAAGCATCATTGAAATGGAGCGTAAACCAGTTTGATACATCTGTTCGTCTTACATGGACTAAAATATATTTAAGCAGATTCCAATATTAAAATACAGACGTCCACTGAATGGTAACCACTTCATTATTTTGCTTCGCTGATATGAATTTATAAATGAACCGTTTAATGCATTGGTGTCTATGTGGTGTGTGTGTGTTTGTGAAGGTACCTTGCTACAGAAGGACGCAGAGCTTAGGAGGTGTTGTTCTAGGCTGTTGTTAAGGAAGCCCAGGGGAAGCTTAACACTCCCAAACTCTGTCCACACCTAGACACACAAACACACACAAGACACGCACACAGTCTTGTGAAATGTTTGCAGATTGTATAGGAGTTGCATATTTTCAGTAGTTGCACTGGACAGATTTGGGCTATTGACAGTGCTGAAAAGATGCAGATTTTTGTGGTTTGTTCAAATAAACCGCAACCAAAATTGCTGTGTATCTTGGTAAGTGCGACCTGTCACAGGAGAAGAAATAACAGACATTTTTAACTTAACATTACATAACATTGATTTACAAGCTCTCGGTCAGTGTCCCCCTGCAGGAAGTCATCTGTCTGTTTGCGGAATTCAGACTGAGCTAAATATAACACATAAAATAATTAACGACAGGGCTCCAAACCACCTTGCGAGTTGCTTTTCTCATGTTAGTGAGACATAGTCACAGTACGAGCAGTGACAAACAGCAGCTGCATGTCGTGGGTTTGGATGCCGTCCTGTGAAACGGAACGCTCAAAGCAAAAATTACCCATCGGAAGTGTGGCACGCTGGAATCACTGGTTAGCACGCAGGAACATGCGTTTGCATTCGACAAAAGATTGAAAAATTCTTGGTAAGTCACACGGAGGCGGAGCTACAATGAGATTTGGCTTTTGAATTTGTGGTTTGGAGCGATGCTTTGTCAGATAATATTTACTGTAATTTAATTTATTAAAATTACTCAAAGGCACGTCAAATCATTTCATCATCATCATCATCATCATCATCAGGTGGGTATCTCATAATTATTTGGAGTCTCAATAGGCTTTTTAGTTGAAGAAATAACAAAATAAAAGTAAACGCTATGAACAAACGCTCCCAGGCTGCATCCTCAAAACACACAAACTGATCCACTCTCTCCTCATGTGTAGTATTTACAGAGGAAAGCTGCTGAGATGAATGAAACTGAGCCACACAATTGTTTACATGTGTCACCTCTTTAAATGATAACAGCTTTATATTCCTGTTTTGACACGAAAGCCAACACTGATAGTGGAGGAATGTCACTTACTGTTCCTTTATCAGGATCTCTGTTTACTCTGAACCTGGCTATCATACTGTACAACGTACTAACACGAGCCTCAGCACCTCCTGTCAGCCTGTAACTGTGATATATTCTGTAAGTACAGTAGTATGTTTAACCTTTTCACATTCGTTTACTTTTTGTGCGCCTGTCATTGCTCTCTAATTAGCGACATATTTTCCGCTTTTGTTCTCCACATTGTGGAAGTCTCATGCAGGATATTGCTCTGTCCGTTCCGGGTATGTACTGTACGACCGGCTTACTGGCGGGTGGATGTTTTTTTAATAATCATTCCATTGTCCGTTCTTGCCAGCGCCACACCCTGCTCTCACTGCCTCGAGACCAGGGAAGCAGCCCCGATTGCTCCACTCATATCTGTCTTGCTAAAAAGATGAAAGTGGCTGTTCTCTCTCTTTGTGGATGATTTAACCTAATTAAGTTCGCTTTCTATCTCTGTCAGTCATGATTAAACATTGATGACCTGAAATGCATCCGGTTTTTTTTCACTCACTCCCTCCCACACAAACACACGCACGAGACTGTACAGCTGCACATTGCTCTGCCTAAACTCTATCTCTGAGGTAAAAGTAATGATAACACAAGTAATAATATGTCCTGCATTCAAATTTCTACTGTTAGTAATAAAACTTTAGTGAGTATCAAATCCTTGAGTGTTGTCAGGAAATAATGACCATATTTGGAAATATATGATTATTGTGATTGCTGTGGTTTTTGGAGCGTTTGAATAAATAATGCTAATTCAGTAATAAAAATTTCCCTAATCTGTGGAATCACATCCCTCACCCCCTTCCCTTTTTAAAATCTCCAGACAACGTCAGCTGGTTTTATGATCACAGTGAAGTACTCCAGTAAATACACAATACTTTCCACATCTGCCTGTGAACACGAGCTTAATCCTGGCTATAAACTTGACCTTCAACGACCTTGAAGAAAACTGAATTCTTCACATTCCTCTCCAGAGCTCCTTAAACCTTGAACCAGCACTCCCGCACACAGCAAACAGAGCAGTGAAATTCCGATGAAAAGAAGAAAAAATTTAGTTCGATAAGTTCAGCACAGCGAACAAGGAAGCCGTGAATGCCTCACTGTATTGTTGACTTTACTTATCTCTATAAAAGGTATCGTGATCATTTGACACCAGTTCTGTTCGTAAACATCTTCCTTGAAGAACATTATTACCCGCAGATTGATTCAATCACTCCACACCTTCATTCGATTGAAACCGTCTGTGTTTTTATCTCACGCACGCCCAGCTCCCCGTTCTCAGTGATCAGCGGGTGAACAACAGACTCAACTCATCAGAGATGTGCATTGTTTGGTATATCTATATTTTTAAAAAAGAATAGAACTTGTGTTACCAACAGCTGTATTTCCTCACACTGGAATGCGTGCGTTAATATGTTGTAAATTATTATTTCTTCAACGCCACCAACTGACAGCCTTAACTTGTATGTTGGCAAAAGGTCACGTTAGGGTTTTTTCTTGTGACCTTGGAATGATTTTTTTTTTTTGGGGGGGGGGGCGTTTCTGCTTTCTTATGTTAGGTACAGCAGAGAGAGGTGACGCCATGAAGCAAAGGGCACAGACAAGACCCATCACAAACCTGACAGATGATCGGTGTAGATAATTGATGGAAGCAAGCTAAGACAACATTTCTCTTTGTCTAACTACATCCTGACTTAAGGGGAAAATTTTTTTTGAATGAATTCACATTTTTCTGCAGCCCGGCGGGAGTAAAGCGGTGGCATTGGCGGTATTTCTTCATACTGTCAGTTTGGTTCGAATTTCCATCAAGGTGCCACAGAGCTGTTGCCAGATCGTACCGCCCTACATTCTTCCATCTCCACACCGTGGGGACGGACACCCACGAACTGAAGTAATAGTTCATGCGTTCTGGCAAGTTAAGTTATTGCTGCAACACGTCTTGTAGCCGAGAAGTGCCCTCTGCCAGGTTCGTAAATGGTACTTGGACTGCATTTCTATGGTGCTTTTTTCCAAACAGCTTTACAATGTTTGCCTCTCATTCACCCATTCATACACACATTCACACACCGACAGCCGAGGTAACCCAGCAAAGCCCACTTGCCTGTCGGGAGAAATTTAGGGTTGGTGTCACGCTCAGGGATCTTCAACATGGAGGAGTTTTTTATTTATTTTGTTTTTTAAAGTTTAAATTTCTTATTTTTCACTTGATAATTTACTTAATAATAAGTAAGATTGAACCGGCAACCCTTCGCCCTATTCCACGCCGCCCCATGTTTAAATCCTATAAACAGATAATAGTGCAGCGTGAGATCAAACTGTAATATTATCAAGCGCTTGTTGTTATAGAGAAATGTTTACGACACAACATCGTGAGGGGATAAGAACCAAATTTGTGTTGTTCTTACTCCAAATTGTTGTGCACATTGCTGGAAGTGATGCCGCACCAACACACACGCAAAGGATCTGTATTGGTGACAATGGCTGATGGAACGTTTCATTATTGCCGGTGTCGTCTGGGAACTATTCACGACATCCTCCGGATGTTTGGCCCCAAAACATTCCCAGTCTGCACTATGACCTCAGCCAGGTGTAAGGGGTAAAGCGGACATAGTTTGATCAGATCACTTCAGGCTGTTGTTGTACTCGAGCTATGCAGCATTACTTCCTGCAGTCAGTCGTGTATGGGATGAGATAGCAAAACCAGTTGAGCTGGGATGTTAACAGTTCCCTGGAATCAGTGGTATTTCTAAATGATTGGCGTTTCCTTGTTTCTTTATTTTGAGCATTGCTGGACAGCCTCATGATGCCGGCATTTGAGGATTTATCAGATTAAAACCCTATTCAAAAACACAGCATGTAACATCTTGCTGTACGTGACGCATCGGTATCAAATTTACCGCTCAACTGTCAGAATCTTCATCACAACTACGTATAATGAAAACAGTGTGTTTGACTTTTACTTGGACGTCATGGTCAGTGTGTTGTGTGTTTCTAGCTTGAAGACACAGTAAATAAAATAATCTAGATCACACCCTCAAGCTTAACATCTGAGAGTCAATGCAGACACTTCGCTTACTGAGCTTCTCCTGTCATTGTTATGTCTCACTCATCAAGACGTCTACACAAGTATGCAAATGACTGAGAATTACCCAAACGCTGACAATGACAGGGACCTACTTCAACTACAGCTATGCCTGTTGAACATGTCATGTTCCTCATATTATACAACACCGAAACAAACGTGTCCACAATCAGAAACACAAATGACTTATTGAATGGGTAACTTATCACGCTGACAAATGAAGTGGTCTTTGAAGGCTCCACCTAAACTCTGCTGAATGGCTGTTAAATCACAAGGAGCAAAAGTATGTCATTTCTTTTCTACTGCCGCCAAAGCTTTCAAAGACGACAAGGAGAAACTCCCCAAAAAACCTTAACATACTGGGTAAGGACAAAAAAGAGAAGTTTTGGGAGAGGACGGATTCCATCTTCTTGAAAGGTCAGGTGTGTCTGTTTGTGAGAGGTAACATCTGTCTTATTTTGTTCAAAGTGCCCTATAAATATAAATGACTATATTTTTCATCACTGACAAAAAAACAAAAACGCAATTGAAAAATTTAAATTTGAAACATGAATTTTGAAAAATAGTGTAAGAGCAATAAACTATGGCAGACTGTACGGTTCGACTCTATGACAAACGGGACGCAATGCTACAATGCTGCGTTCAAGGTCACGTGTGGCAGTGGGAAACATTAAAACTTAACGTGCGGCTGTCCAGCTGCAGACTCTGACAAACTTTATTTCTATTGTACACCTCCAAAACATTCTTTCTTATGTCAGGTACAGTAGAGAGAGGTGACGCCATGAAGCAAAGGGCACAGACAAGCCCCATCACAAACCAGACTTGGATAATCGGTATAGATAACTGATGGGCAGATGCTCTGCCAAAGCTGAACACGCTAAGACAACATTTCTCTTTTTCTAACTACATACTGGTTTAAAGGGAAAAAATATAGAATGAATTCACATTTTTCTGCAGCCTGGTGACAGTTAACCGGTGACATATTTCTTCTAACTGTCACTTTAGTTAGAATTGAGTTAGAAGTGCCACAGAGCTGTTGTCAGATCGTACCGCCCTACATTCTTCCATCCCCACATACCAACTAATTGAAGTCAAGTTAAATGCGTTCTGGCAACGTGTTAAGTTATTGCTGCAACACGTCTCGTAACCGATTAGTGCCCGCTGCCAGTTTCGTAAATGGTACGTGGACTGCATTTCTATGGTGCTTTGTTCCAAAGAGCTTTACAACTGCTGACCGCTGGCAAAGCTAAAAGTATGGCCTTGGAAAATCAAAATGTGTCTACTCCCCCTAGTGGACAACTTTAGAAATGTAAGTCTTTGTGCTGGTGTCAAAACGAAACATACAAAAGAACAAAAGCGCACTAGGCTGTAATTTAGTGGTTTAAAACAGGATGAATGTTAATGACTATTGCTTCTTACCTTTTAATGTAATTCTTACTGTGTTTTCATATGAGACTTTGCTGGTTTAAGTAAAATTAGCTTTTTATTTATGATAGATTTTTGCACAGTTGGCCTTACATACTATATTAGGAAGAAAAGCAATTAGCTGAGAATTAAAACTGAACAAATAATATCTTACTGTCCAAATTACAGTATGCTGAATGCTTCTTAATATACAGTATTTTGTTTGGGTTACAGGCTGACTGCAGAAATGATGATGAATCAGTATCATGCTGAAAATGAAAGGATCATCATCTTTTTTTATTGCTGAAAGGGAGAAAGTGTCTGACAATGAAGTGTGCCGGGCCCAAACCCAACCATATAACACGACAGAAAAAAGCTAATGAACATTTAAATCAACACTGAGTGAACCTCACCGATAGAACTTTGAAAAGTAAGAAGAAATCTTTTGACAAGTAATCGAAAAAGTTACTTGTATTCTAGTAAATGACTTAAATTAAGAAGAAAAAAAGGCACAAAAACTGTATACCAACTCTTAAAACCTCTGAAAACAAAACAGTCTCAATTGCAGGAGCCGTGGCATCTAGAAAAAGAGAGACAGAGAGAGAGACAGAGAGAGAGGGAGAGAGAGAGAGAGAGAAAGAGAAAGAGAGAGAGAGACAGAGAGGAAAGATGAACTCAAAAGCAGTAACTTGTACTGTGTACTAGCAGAGTGAAATTCCCATTAACTCAATACAATATGATTGGAAATCCATAACATCATATAACATCATCCT
>OMNV01020100.1:19632-64315 GCA_900303265.1 Brotula barbata
TCTAGTAAATGACTTAAATTAAGAAGAAAAAAAGGCACAAAAACTGTATACCAACTCTTAAAACCTCTGAAAACAAAACAGTCTCAATTGCAGGAGCCGTGGCATCTAGAAAAAGAGAGACAGAGAGAGAGAAAGAGAAAGAGAGAGAGAGACAGAGAGGAAAGATGAACTCAAAAGCAGTAACTTGTACTGTGTACTAGCAGAGTGAAATTCCCATTAACTCAATACAATATGATTGGAAATCCATAACATCATATAACATCATCCTGCCTACCACAAAGCAATCACACCTCTATCAACACATAAACTAGAAAGAAAAAGAAAAGAAATGAAATATACTATGATGACTGTTTGGGAAACGTTTGAAAAAGTGTGTCCAGCCTGTATGAAACAGTGAATCCACGTACATTCATCAGCTTATGATGGTGAACTTTTCCAAAAATATCTCATCATTTGTGTACAGTTTCCACCTTTTTTTTAAAATCCTGGCGATGGTTAAATTAGGCAAATATTTGACATGGAATTTAAGATGTCGCTGTAGATCGACCTCATCACTGCAGGGAACCAGAAACTCAAGAGGGAACTTTCTGCTCTGCTACTTGATTTTGAACACATTTCTATGCACTTGTAACCCAGATCACCTTAACGTTCCTCCTCACAGCTGGAACACCGGTATGACGCCATCCCTGGATCCAAGCGGACCTGCAAACATCATGAGACAAATCCAGTCACGGCTGCCTGCATTTAAATGGTCCTGATGAAGCTGGACGATCGGTCAGTTTCAGCTACTTACAGAAGGAGGTCCAAACCGTGGAGCAGGGGGGCAAGGCACTACACACGGCTGAAGGTTCAGGAACGGTGAGGGCATGATATTACAAACCCCAAAAGGCCTCGGTGGGATGGATGACAGTGGGACGGTCAGACACAGAGGGCATGGAGGTAAAGCCCAGTATGGAAGCCCTGAAAACAAACGGGCAAGTCACCACGACATCTTAACGCTCTAAACCTCTGAATTAAGGTTCAACTGCTCTGAGGTATAACTGACAAGCATGACTTCAATTAAGTACTTTATTCAGAACTTTTTCAATTCAGTAATCAATCAAATAAATTATAATAAAACAGGAGAAAAATATAATCATTCAGAGTTAAAAAAAATCTCTACAACAATCAACACTAACCCTTTTTAAGATAATGCATTTTGAACTTGCCCTAAATTTCTCCATATTCTAGACGTGTTTGGTTTTCTTTTTCTTTTTCATATGTTTGATTTTGACCAGAATTAGAATAAAACTTCAGTTCATTCCTCATTAGTCTGTGTTGGAAAATAAAATGTTGGTTAGTTTACCAACACCTCACAACTTTGATTGTTTTTCATCAAAAGTTATCACTTATTTACCTGCGTGTATATAAATAAATTCCGAAAGACTTTATAATAACAGTAGAACATTAAGTAGTAGTAGTAGAACAAAATCCAGACTTTGTTATGTTTATTCTATGTGTGTACCGTACTCCGTCTTTTTGACTCATTAATTTAAAATCCTAAACGGGTAAAAACTAAATGATTAAACAAATTAAAAACGTAATAATCAAACTTACGAACTGGCGGTCCGAGGGACAGCATCTGTCTCTGGGTGTCGGGACAGCCCCAGGACCGAGCGCCCTGTTCTGGGTCGTCTCCTGATACGGGACACACCTGTCCAGATGAGGCCGTCTGACGAGCACTTCCGCCCCCGGGCCCGAGGCCAGCCGGTGGTCTCACCCCGTCGTTACCGGCGTCCACTGTCATTTTGTTTTTATCCACCTTTCTCCGGTTGACTCTCATCCGGTTGCGGTGTGCGACGCGGTGACAATCCGAGCAGGAGCAGCTGACAAACGGACATGACGCGGCGTGTCCCCTCAGCGGGGCGAAGACTCCGTGGTTACGGCACCGGACGCAGCTCAGCCCCCGGCGTGTCCCCGCGGAGACCGCCGACGGGGTTTGCTCTGTGGGGGACGACATGAGGACTCACCCACGTCTCCAAGGGACCTGCCCGCCTTTAGATTGGCGGTTTTGAAGACTCCCCACAGTCCCATTTGTGGGGCGATCTTGACCTTAGTTGAACCCAGACAAAATGTATCGATTCCGTGCGGGAAAGTTGGCAAACGCAAGTCTCACGGTGAGAGACCGTCAGAGATCAGAGCACCTTGATTAACGACCTTCAGGTGCTCGCTGTTGTGAGTCGTGGGAAAGTTTCAGGTTTAGTATATTTTGTACGAGCTTAAAAACGCTTCCAGGTATCTGTGGAACACCAGTATCCACCATTTTTTAGATAATTTGGGCCAACAAATATTGTAGTATAATATACAGCGGGCCCATATGGAGTGGCAGTACCGTGATAAACCAGCAGAGGGCAGAGCACAACCGAGGCATGGGAAAGTAGTTTCTCATCTCGTCACATATTGGGTCAATATCAATCCAGCTCCTGTAATCAAATTTAAGGTAGCATTTTTTTTTTAGCATATTCTTATTAGTTTGGAGACATTTGGATGTGTAATTAAAAACAAACAAACAACAACCCCCTCCCACCCAAAATAATAATCATGTGATAGACATCCTTGTGGTGAGGATCGACTTGCCGTGGCAGGTAAAGCTGGTTTAACTAAAATCAGCAAGGATGGCCCTGTTCCATTATAGGGTGACAGTCAGCAAGCGTAAGTAATGTAAGCTCACTTAATTGCTCTAACAATTTGTAATTCCTACCATGCAGGGGGTTTACATGTCTCAACATGTTATATATTTTTGTGTTTGAACCATCAAAGATGGGTGAAATGAGTCACAGCCAGGTGGTACTGTTTCAGGGGAAACATTTTACACTTTGTAAATGTGCAGCCAAAATATGTTACATATTACTTTGGTGTGAACACACTTGGTTTGTCATCAGACTTTGTTAAGCTACCTTTCCTGCAACAGATAGGATCAATTTTTGACCACGCAAGCCCAGGTGAGAAAATATGGATCGGCTTGGAATATGGATTAAGTTAACCTTTTACCCATTTTAAATTGATTTCAACATAAGTGGATAACTAGAGTATATTTGCTTTTTGATTGCCTTTTTTTTTATTATTATTTGTCAGGTATGAAAACAGCCGCCTCTATAAAGATAATCTGATATATCCTAAATAAGATGATAATTTTCATTTACTTTACTTCAGCTTCATTGTCAAAATTACAAACATAATTCAGGGCTCTTGGGAGAGACATTTCATTTCCATATGTTTATTTACATTGTATCACGTGTTCCAATAAAATTCCTTGCCACCATTAATTATAAATACACCAACTCAAACGAGGCTTAATAACCCTCATTAAAATACATCCTTCAAACCTTTAGTAATGTAATACCAAAACAAATGCTTTCATGGATACAACTATTTCATTTTTGCACTTTTAAAGGTTAGCAACTCATGCAAAGCAGAAATAAGAAAATAAATGATATGGATAAAATGTGTAGCTTTACAAAGGAAAAGTAAAATAAAAAAAAAAAATATTTGTGGTGGTAAATACAAATACTGGGTCTGGTGGCAACGTTCAAAGAAAATGTTAATTAATGGCTTTCTTTAATTATAGTGCTCTAACCAGCCATATACAGTACATACATTACTTGCCAGTTAAGAATCCCACCAAAGGGACAAAAACATTCATTAAAATATTACAGCTAATACACATTCAAACCACACATTTTAGACCTGTGTGACTACCAAAGTTGACACTGACATTAAAATCAGAATGTGGCGTAGTTGGAGTAGTGACACAGATATTGTTATCATTTAGAGATGCGGGTAGTGTTTCTCTTTCAGTCAGTTTACAGTAAACCTACTGCACCACCATATGATACTTAACAACCCATCAATGTGTTAAACAGTAATTTGCAGGCACTTACAAAGCATAGTTCAGGTCTTTAAATGAGCTGAAGATTAAATGCAAGTTTGAAAATGGTCCACTGCTTTAAGGTATCTGAGGAAACATCCAAATGAATGGTTTTTGGAAGACATCTGAGCAAAGAGCTCCAGAGGAGATGGACTACGAAGGCTGTCTGAAAACAGATAAATACAACAATATTGATGATTAGACTTCAAGGCTTTGCAGATTGCTTCATGGCATAAAAAACAGTTTGTCTAAACTATAAATTTACTTACATGTTGGAAGTGTCAGACAAGACGGGGACTGGTGATGTCTTGAAGTTGAGTGTAAACAGTTCAAAGCCGTTAGATTGTATTTATAGATAGATTTCATGTTAGGCTACGTAATTCTTCCATTTGTGGGGGATGCGCTTGTTTTCCATAAAACAAAGATGCCATGGCGTTGTCAGTCCAAGTTTCATCATGGGTTATTCGGATATAATGGAGTGGATTCCTAACTGTAGCCGAGGAGAGTAAAGGTCCTGAAGTTTGGCATTCTTAAAGCAGAGACTCTTCATGTTATTAATCTTCAGTGACTCCTTATTCTGCTCTGCAGAGTGGCATTCAGGTTATCATAACTACTTTTTTACTGTTCAGAAATATACACATACACAGAAAATTCAGTTTAGAAGTTCTGTTTGTCCACCCAATTTGGTTGTCATTAAAAATCAGCCTTACCACGATTAGCAGTTTCAGTTATAATGAAGCAGAAAAAGCAAATTTTGAATTTGTAGACCACTACATTTTTATGCAGTTCAGAAAAATGTACACTACAATACCAATTATGTATATTAGAAAAAAACTTTTACGTAAGCAACAGCTTATATGATATTCAGAAAATATGATAAAATTGTATAGATGATATCAGCATACCTAAAAGTAAATGTGAAATATACAATAAAATAAATGGCTGGTATAAAATTAAATATTAAACATCATGTAATAACCACATGCAGAGCAGAATAAAGGAAGTCTTCATTCCGCTGAGAATGAGGCATCTGGTGGTTTTATTGTGTCCTTCCCTTGTAAAAATCCTTCCTTGATGTTGTGAAACTGAACTTATCAGTACCGACGGCCAAAGCTTGGGGAACTGTAGGATGTGGATGAGAAGGTTGTTGTGAAACTTGATCCCGTTGCATCAAAGCTACCTCTTCGAGAGCCTGACCTGGAACCGGTCCTGGAGCCAGACCGTGACCCTGTACCAGAGCCTGAGCCACTAATGCTGTAGGGGCTGTAAAGGCCTTTGGTAGACTGAGATGATGCTTCCAGCAGTCGTAGACCGGTCCCTTCTTCTGTCATGCTTCTCTCCATGGCATCCTTGTAAGATATTTTCAGCTTGGTTTTCGGGCAAGTGAGGTATTTAGAGTATGCACTGACATCTCTTAGTTTCTGTGCAGTACGTGCATCTAGAGTACCCTTCTTGACTGCCTCATCTATAGAGACCCTGCCCGTAGCATCTGGTTCAATTAACCCACCGGTCAGATACTGGACCTCAAGGAATCGTTGTCCTGCCTCATAGTACAGCCAGCCTTTCTTCAGAGCTTGGGCTGCTGACATTTTGGTTTTAGTTCTGGGATCTTCAAATCCATTGTAAGCTTTCTGGGCGAGATTGATGCGGTCCACCATAATTTTATCCACAAGCCCTTTCTCCATTGCATCTGCGACTGAGAATCTCTCTCCTGTATTTGGTTCGATGATGCCTCCTGTGCAGGCCTGAGCTTCCAGCAACCTTTGACCTGTTATATTGTCCACAAGGTTTCTGTGTATGGCTTCTGTTACAGACACCTTCTCTAATGTGTCTGTGTCTAGGATTCCAGCCACAGGGCCGGTCTCCTCTGTTGGGTCATTCCACGTGGTTGCTGGAGTTTTTATGCTGGGTATTGGGCTCATAGTGTATGAGGAGGAGGAGCCAAAGGAGGATGACCTTGACCTAGAACCACTCATGTTTCCAGACAACATGTCTGCGAACTCTGTGATGGAAAGAGTTCCTCCCCTGTATTGATCTAGAGCTGACTTGTCAATGAGCCCCTTTGAGATTGCATCATCAATGTCATATTGCCGACCAGACCTTCTGTCGATGATCATGGATTTCACAACTCCATCAGATGACGTACTGGTAATTTCCTCCCATTCACACTCCTGTTCCGCCAGCTCTAGATACGTCTGGTGATCAATAAGTCCTTTGTGGTATGCCTCATACACAGACATTTCTTTGCCAGATTCTGGGTCAACAATGACGACTCTACGTTTGCGCACAGATGACTTCGACGATGTCTTTCTCTCCCGCTTCTTTTCTTTCAGAAGTAGAAGAGCAAGTCCAGTTTGTGGGTCTATTGTACATCTCTCCATTAGCTGCAGGTAGGTGAGATTTTCCTCAGTATTGGGGTCAAAGAAGCCCTTTGTGTCATCAGATGGATCAGTGAGAATGTGATTCATTTCCTCATCAAACAGGCCACGTTCATATGCAGTTTCCACAGGCAGGCGGTGGCTCTGTTCTGGATCAATGATTCCACCTGTAGCAATTTGAGCTTCTAGCAGGCGGATGCCATGGTCTTTAAGGATAAGACCCTTTTTCATTGCTTGGAATAGAGAGATGACCTTACCAGAGTAAGGATCCCTGTAGCCTGTTACAGCACGTTCAGCTGAGAGGAGCTTGTCTTTAAACTCAGGACCAACAATGCCCATTTTAACAGCTTCAGTAACATTTAGTTTCAGGTTCTTAATAGGATCAATTACATATCCTGTAGCCGCTTGAGCCTCAAGAAGCTCAAAGGCAGTTCCTGGCCTGATCATGTTCTTCTTCATTGCTTGGTAAATAGACAAACGGTCCTTGCTCGATTCCACAAACACACCAGCAATACAGCTGGCACCCTCAAGGTATTTCTTGACATCTCTGCTGACCTCCTCCACTGTAATGAGACCCTCGGTGAGATCCGTGTATGTCTTTTGGTCAATAATCTGGGAACGAAGCAGCTCGTCTACAGTGATTTGCTTTCTGAGACCCTTGAAGAGAAGCTTTCTATCTGCCAGTGAGAGTAGCCGCAAGCCACTTTCTTTATCCACCCTGCATCGTTTTAGAAGTTGGGCATATGACTGTTTCTCGTCTGTTGTTGGATCCATGTAACCTTGCACATCTCCAGTTGGTTCAGATATTCTGTCAATTGTCTCCTTATTGATGTATCCACGTTGCGTGGCAACATCTGTGGGGAGGTGGAAGTAGTATTCAGGATCCATTAATCCACCAGTGGCAATCTGGGCCTCCAAAAGCCTCAAGGCGTAATCCTCTGGAACAAGGTCTTTTTTCATTGCCTGGAAGAGTGAAATGACTTTTCCACTGTATGGGTCCTTGTAACCCGTGACTGCTCTCTCAGCAGAGAGAAGTTTGTCATGGATTTCAGGGCCCACGAGCCCCTTGCGCACAGATTCGTCGACTGTTAGAAGTTCGTCTTTCACCGGATCAATCATGAATCCTGTTGCTGCTTGGGCCTCGAGAAGATTCAAAGCAATTTCGGGCTTGATCATCCCATTCTTCATAGCTTGGTAGATGCTTATCCTTGGAGGATTGTCAGACATAATTCCAGCAATACAGCCTGTTCCAAAGAGGTACTGTTTTACTGTTGGCATTTCCATGACCTCACGAATGCTCATCTTCTCTTGTTTCAATAGGTTGTATGTGTGCAAGTCGATGATACGAGCACTGTAAAGCTCTTCAATAGTGACTCTTCTTCTTATGACGTCACATGACATGCCTTGCTCTATCTTTAGAGTTTCCCTTTGTTCAATGATTTCGATGATGATGACTAGCATCCTATCCCTTGTGATTTGACCCAGACGATACTGTTCCATGAGGCGACGCCTTTGCTCTTCTGGCAGCAAATCTGAGTTCATGACATCCCAAATGGTCGTATCCTTTCCTGCAAAGCTCTTATGAGGGATGTCAATTTGAGTATTAGCTAGATCCATTTGAGCTTGCTTCTCTGTGTACTGGTAGGATTTCTCAGCAGGAGCTGGGGCTTCGACCTTGGAAAGGGGCAGGTAGCAAAGACCGGAGGTGGGCTCTCTTACAGATTTCTCAAGCAAATACTTGTATGTAACAATTTCATTAGTGTTGGGATCGGTGAAGCCTTTAATATCACCAGTAGGCTCTTTGAAGGACTTAGCCATTTGTTTACTGAAATAGCCACGTTGAATGGCCACATCAACAGGAACACGATGACTGCTGACTGGATCAATGATCCCCCCTGTAGAATGCTGAGCCTCAAGGAAAGGAATGGCATGCTCTCTCAGTACAAGTTCTTTCTGCATGGCTTGGAAAAGGGAAATCTTATTGCCTGTGTATGGATCTTTGTATCCAGTCACTGCCTTTTCTGCTGTGAGAAGTTTCTCATGAAGCTCTGGGCCGACAACAGCCACCTTGATGGCATCATCCACAGAATGTTTCTGATGTTTGACTGGATCAATTATGAAACCAGTTGCTGCTTGGGCCTCAAGTAGTGCAAGCCCAGTGTTTTGTTGTAAAACATTCTTTTTCATTGCTTGATATACGCTTAGTTTTTCATCTCCCATGCTTATACCAGCAATGCATTCTGTACCATGCAAGTAATTCTTGACCATGTCAGTGTTGCTAATCTCCTTAGGTGTCTTTTTACCCTGTTGGAGTTGATCAAATATTTCCTTATCAATGATGTTGGAATCAAGTAATGATCTTGCAGTGACAGGTGCTCTAAGGCCTTCAAAACAGGGCTCTTCTTTTACTTTGTCCTCTTTTTCTTCAACCATTGTTACAACAATTTTTATCAACTTTTCAATTGTCACCTGCCCGGTTCTGTACTGTCGAATCAGCTGTATTCTTTGCTCCTCCGTGATGTATTCAGAGTGTATGATTTCCCAAATAGTGACTGTTCTTCCTTTGAAAGGTCCATGCTCTAAGTCCATTGCCTGGTTGAAAGCCTCTTTTGTTTTGGCTTCAGTAATCTTATGATCTTCTTTTGGCTTCAAGGCTTTCTTTGAGAGTGAGAGCAAAGGGAGCCCAGTTTCTTTGTCTGTGACACATTTATTCAGGAGCTGTGCATATGTTACATCCTCTTGTGTGTTGGGATTATAAAAGACCTTTGTTTCATCAGTTATACTATTCAATGTCTTGCTCATGTCCTCATCAAAATAACCACGTTTACATGCTACCTCATGTGGGACACGATAGCTCTTATTCGGGTCAATAATTCCACCAGTTGAGAGCTGTGCCTCTAAGAGACGTACACCGTGGTCTTTCTTTATAAGGTCTTTGTTCATGGCTTCAAACAAAGACACTGTTTTTCCTGTGTAAGGGTCTTTGTAGCCACTGACAGCTCTCTCTGCAGACAGAAGTCGCTCATGAAGTTCTGGGCCAACCAGACCTGATTTAACAGCTTCATCGACGGTGACCTTCTCATTTTTGACTGGGTCCACAACAAACCCTGTGGCTGCTTGAGCTTCAAGAAGGTTCACGGCAGTTTCAGGTGACAGTAGCTCTTTCTTCAAGGCTTGATAGAAGGGCATTTTTTCCTTGGTTGATTCATTCATCAGTCCAGCAATGCTATGTGTTCCTTGCAATGCTTTCTTTACAGGTTCCATCTCAGAGATCTCTTTTATTGTTACCTTGCCATTACTCAACTGATTGAACAAGTCTTTGTTTATAATCTTGGACTCCAAAAGTTCACTTGCAGTAACTGAAGTCCTCAAACCATTGAACACACAATCCTTATTCTTCTCCTTGTCTTCAACGACAGTGATGACAATTTTGATGATCTTTTCCACTGTGATCTTGCCTGTCTTGTACTGACGAATCAGTTCCCTTCTTTGTTCCTCAGTGAAGTATTCTGAATTTATGACTTCCCAAATGGTGACCGTTTTCCCTTTGAACCGTCCAAAAGGAACATCAAGTTTTGATTTACTGAGCATCTCCTTCATCTCCACATCTGTGTATGTTATCTCACTTTGAGCAGCTTTCTCCGTGACTGGTAGTATTAACAGGCCTGTCTCTGCATCCTTGGTGCATCTCTCCAGCAGCTGTTTGTAAGTCAGATGGTCCTGAGTGCTGGGATCGATGAATAGTTTGCAGTCATCGCTGGAATCTGCGAGCTTCTTGTTCATGTCTGGATCAAACTGACCCTGTTTATAGGCCGTCTGAAGGGGCACTCTGTGGCTATTGAGAGGATCAACAATTCCCCCTGTTGCGAGCTGTACATCAAGGAATTTTGTAGCCTGCTCTTTGTCAACGAGTCCCTTTTTCATGGCCTCAAAAACAGAAATTTTGGCTCCAGTGTATGGATCTTTGAAACCAGTGGCTGCTCTCTCAGCAGATAGCATTTTGTCATGCAATTCAGGGCCAATTAACTCCTCCTTAACAGCCTCGTCTACAGAGAGCATTTTATTTTTCACTGGATCTACAATGTAACCAGACGCTGCTTGCGCTTCCAAGAGCATCGTGGCAGTATAAGGTGTGATTTTGTTCTCTGTCATGGCCTGATACACACTCATTTTCTCTTTCGAAGGCGTTAAGACCCCTCCGACACAGCTCTGGCCCTTAAGAAATGCTTTGACTTTATCAGTCTTTCCGAGGTCTTGCACAGAGACTTTTCCCTTCTTCAATTTGTCAAATTCCTTTTTGCTCAGGATCCCAGTGTCTAGGAGCCTCTCAGCAGGAACTTTCTCCCTAATACCATCAAATGCTAACGGTGATTCTCCATTTTTCTTCACTCCGTCCACTTCAACAGAGCCATTGAATACTTTCTTTGTTGTTTCCACCATCGTCCTGGCAATTAACTGCTCCTCAGGAACCTTATCAGTCTGGACTTCGATCTCCTTCGTATTGGATGTGCTCTGTTTCGACACAAATTCAAGATGTTGAAGTTTCTCTCTGAGCTTTTTGTTTTCCTCCTCCAGGAGTTTCTCTTGTTCAAGCCTTCTCTTTTCGAGCTCCTCCATTTCCTTTTGCTTGTTTTTCATCTCAGCTTCAGCGTCCTTTTGTTTTTTCACCGCAGCGTCCATGGTAGCCTGAAGTTTCTTCTTCTCCTCCTCCATCAGCTTCCGTTGACGCTCCTGTTCATCTTTCAAAGCTTTAGCCTTCTTCACTTCATCCTCAAACTGTTTCTCTAATTTCTTTTTCTCTTCTTCGATGCCCTTTTCTCTTTTCAGCAACACTTCCTTTTCTGTGAGGAAAGACTGCTGAAGTATAACCTTTTGTTGTTGAATTTGTTCTTGTTGAGCATTCTCCATCTATTTAGGGAAAGAAGGACAGAAAGTAAGTACAAAGTCGAACCAGTCAATTATTACTTCTGGCATGAATTAATAAAAGAATTAGTACAATTATAAGCCTGCAAAGTAACATCTTAAATGACATTCATATAAATTACAGGCTAATGTTACTTCAGGGCTCTGCAATTTACATGAAATGTTCTATTTCCACAATAGTTAGTTTAGAATAATGTTTATTGAAAGACTTCAGTATGCTGACTGACAACGTTAATTTGTGTTACAATACCTCTTTAGATTTATTCTGAAGCATTTCTGCCTCTTTTTTCAGTTTCTCCTTCTCCTTTTCGATGTCTGCTATGGCTTTCCGTAAGTCACCCGCCTCTTTGGTGCTCTGTAATCTCTGCGTCTCCAATTTTTCCACAACTTTTTCTTCCGTCTGCTTTTCTGTCTCTTGGAGGCGCAATCGTATTTCATCGGCTTGTTTCTTGAATTTCTTCGCCTCTTCGTCGGCTTTGGAACGAGCATCGCTGAGCTCTTTCACCCTAAGCTTGAGTTTCTCCGCTTCAGCTGAAGCTTCAAGCTGCCTCTTGCGCTCAGCTTCTAGTGATTTCTGGAAGCCCTCCGTTTCCTTATCTAGGCGCTGCTGTATCTGTTGTTTGTCCTCGAGCAGCTTTTTCGCCTTTTCCTGCGCTTTGGCCTTTTGTTTCTGAAGTTCCTCTGCCTCAGCTTTCAGTTTCGTAGCTTCTTGGATGGCCTGCATTTTCTCCTTCAGCATTTTCTCTGCAAGCGCCCTCTGTTCAGCCAAGTCGGCCTCTGCGATCTGTCGCTGTCTGGCTGTTTCCTGGGCTTCCACACTCAGTCTGGCTGCGTCCTCTGCCAGGCTCTTCATCTTCTCTGCTTCCTCTGCCAGTAGCTTCTGAGTGTTGTCTTTATCTTTCCGCATGAGCCGCTTGTTTTCCCCTTCTATCTGGATCTTGAGTTTCAGCAGGGCATCCATCTGGATCTTAACCTTGGAGAGTTCATCCTCCACCTGTGCCTTTTGTTTGACAGCATCGTTCACTTCTCCCTTGACTCTCTGCAGCTCCTCATCCAACACAGCTTTCTGCTTATCAGTCTCCTCCAGTTGCAGCCTGATCACTGTCAGCTCCTTCTCCACCTGAGACTTCTGCTTGATTGCTTGTTCAGCTTGATTTTTGTGCTTGGCCATCTCTGCGTCGGCCTGTCGTTTCTGCTCCAGAGCTTTGGCCTCAGCTGCTGCTCTCTTTGAGGCCTCATCTTCTGCTTCCTTCCTCAGCTTCTCTGCATCCTTTTGAGCTTTGGCTTGTTTTGCGGCTTCTTCCTCTGCCACTTTTTTCTGTTTTTCAGCCTCCTCTGCTTTTTTACGAAGCAGAGCAGCCTCTTTCTCTGCCTTTTCTTTGGCTTTCTCGGCTGCCTGTGCAAGTTTCTTTGCGTTGTTGAACTCATCTTTCAGCTTATCCTGGGCAAGAATGTCTTCTTTATTCTTACTGAGTACATCTTGTGCTTTTTGCTCTGCAGCACTGCATTTCTGTGCAGCCTCTTTTGCGACGACCACCTGCCTCTCTGCCTCTTTTTCAGCCTTTTCTTTTTGTTTATTTGTCTCGGCCGCTTTCTTTTTCAGACGTTCAACTTCCTCCTGTGCGGCCTTGCACTGGCGAGCGGCCTCTTCTTCGGCGGCGGTAATCCTCTTCACCTTCTCCTCAGCCTCTTTCCTTTTCTTCTCTTCCTCCGAAGCGACCTTTTTCAGTTTCTCTGCCTCCCCCTCAGCTTTCACTTTGCTCTTCTCTGTCTCATCTGCAACGGCCTTCAGTTTCTTTAACTCCTTCTCCAAATCTGATTTCTCTTTTGATGCTTTCTGAAAGTTGATCTTAATGATGTGAATCTCTTCTTCAACCACTTTCTTTTGCTTAAGAGTTTCTTCCACAATTGTTTTTTGTCTGCCCAACTCAGAATCAGATGATTTCTTGAGATGATTGATTTTCTCATCAATGTCTTGCTTGTGCTGAGCAGCCTGGTCCTCCAGCAGCTTCCTCTGATAAGCTTCCTCCTCGGCTTTTCTTTTCAGCCTTTCATTTTCAGCTTCTTTAGCTTTCAGAGCGATCTCAGCTTCGGTTTTCAGACGCGTTGCCTCGTTAATGGCAGCCAGTTTTTCCTTGAGTATTTTTTCCGCCTCGGCTCTTTGGCGAGCGGCCTCTTCCTCTGCGATCTGCCTCTGTTTCTTAGCCTCCTCAGCGACTGATCTCAGTCTAGTTGCTTCCTCAGCCAGCTGCTTCATTTTCTGTACCTCCGACTCGAGAAGCTGCTTGCTCTTTTCTGTATTTGACAGCGTCTGCTTCTCAGCTTTCAATTTCATCTGAAGAAGTGCGTCCATGTCACTTCTGACCTTATTCAGCTCGTCCTCGAGTTGCTTTCTCTGCTTTTCAGCCTCATTCACCTCGTTTTTTAGGCGCTGGAGCTCATTATCCAACAGGCCCCTCTGCTGCTCAGCGTGATCAAAGTCAGCTTTGAAGCGGATGCATTCTTGTTCTGCAGACAGCTTTTGGTGGGCTATTTGTTCTGCCATTTTCCTTTGTTTTTCCAACTCTTTCTCTGCATTCTCCTTCTGTTTAAGGGCAGCTTCTTCAGCCTTTGCTTTTTTCTTAGCGTCTCGCTCTGCCTCAACCTTCTGCCTCTCTGCTTCCTCCTGAGCTTGGCTCTTTTTTTGGGCTTCCTCCTCAGCTTGAAGCCTCAAGCGGAGAGCCTCATTTGCTTTCTGCCTCCACATTTCCAGCTCCTTTTCTGCTTGCTCCCTTGCTTTGTTTGCTTCATCTTGCTGTTTTCTGAGCTGCTCAGCTTCCTCCTGCAGCTGAAGAACAGTGCCCTGCTCTCTCCTGAGCGATTCCTCAAGTTTTGTGGCCTTTTCGGTAAACGATGTGGCTGTGCTTTGCAGCTGTGTGGCAGCAGACTTTTGGGCCACCTCCTCTACAACCTTGATCTGCCTCTCTTTCTCCACCTCAGCCTGTTTCATGCGCCTCTCTGCCTCCTCCGCTTGCATTTTGAACTTCTGCAGATCCTCCATGGCTTTCTGTTTTTGCTTGGAGGCCTCCTTTTCTGCCTCAGATTTACGCTTCAGTTCATCTTCAGCATTTTTCTTCTTCTGAGTCTCTTCAGCCACTTGCTTGCGAAGCCTTTCTGCCTCCTCCTGAGCAGCTTTCCTGAGCTTCTCAGCCTCGTCAGCCTTGTCTCTCAGCTGCTGTCGCTCACACTCAGCCGTGGACTTCTGTTTCATTGTAGTCTCTAACTGAATTCGAATGATATGAATTTCTTCCTCTATCTTAGTACGACTGATCAGTGCTTCTTCCAGTTGCTGACTCTTGGACTTGATCTCTTGTTCTGAGAGGTTCCTGAGGTGGTGCAGCTCCTGCTGGATGTTTTGCTTCTGCTTCTCAGCATCCACTGCAACATCTTGCCTCTTGCTGGCCTCTTCTTTCATCTTTAACTTCAGCTCTTCAGCCTCTTGTTCAGCTTTGGCCACAGATTTAGCGTGAGCCTCTGCTAACTGTTTCTGTTTATCTAACTCGGCCTGCATCTCTGCCAGCCTTCTCCTCTCCTCTTCCTTTAGCTTTTCAGTAGCCTTCTGCATTAGTAGAAGCAAAGAAGGAATAGAGGGACGTTAATTAGATGTGTTATAACAGAAATATTCAGTAGTTCTAGAACATGTAGATACATAGAAATGTACATACATGAGGATATGTTATAGCAAATTATGTAGAACTACTAACATATATTATAATAGGGGGGAAAAAAGTGTACTGGGAAATGCTTGTCATATTAAATTTAATGTATGGCACAAAGAATGAGAGCTTACTCCACAAAACATCACAACACTACACTTTGGATTCATGCACTTCAGACATTTTTGATTAGCATGGTAAAGAATGTGGTTGCCTTTTTGTGTGCATAATAAGGCCAGGTCACGTTACAGTATACAACGGCACAAATCTAAGGCACCTATAACTACTGACATAAATGTGAAAGGTCTGCTGCTGCCACCATATGCTTAAGAAAAGGGTTCACAGTATATTATTCTAAGAGGAATTCCGAGGTAGAATCGTTGCATAATTCAGTCACTCTTTCGTATATGAAGCAAGAGATGTGTGGTTGTTAAAAGTAATGAGAGGGGATAAATAAATAATCAGCAGCAAGCAAAATATAGTCAGCAGTGGTAAGCAAAGACCTGATAGAGCAGGAAATATAAAATGTGAAAAAAATGTATTATAGGCAATTGAATTACACTAATTTAGGACTCACAATATTAAGATTCAAATGCATCAATCTGGAATAGCCTCACTATGAGGAATAGCACAGTGATGCAGCAAACGAAGCACAACATAATCTTTTGCAACTTCATCCAAGATGAAGTTGCACTGATTTTGACAACATTTAAGACAAATGTCAAGATGGGCTACATTATTTAGTAATGTGTTGAGTACTGCACAGGTGACTAATACTTTAAAGGAAGGTTCAAATGTAAAGAAAATAAACACTTATCAAGTTTCCTGCTTATTTCCACGGTTATTTCTGACCTTATTGCACTGGTCGTAAGTTATTTGTGACGGCAGTGCAAGTCGAAAAGCAAAAAAAAAATCCAAGATTAATTGACGTTTAAGCAGCATGTTGCAAATGGTAAAATCTCAGTCATGAACTTTGAAAAAGAAGGATGAATTTTGAAAGGTTAAAATTTTTTTGGAACCTCCCTTTAATTACAGAAAGACAAGGATCTGATGTAAAAAGGAATGATGTGGACTCAGAGGGCCGTTTGTAAATACCTGGTGCTTTGGGAGTTATTTCATCTCTTAAGCGTGTGATTAATACTCATCATGACAAAGCACTGGGCGAGCAGTTCAAAGGACCAAACACAAAACAACGTTAGAAAGGAAGGAGAGAGGAAAAGTAAAGCGGTAGGTTGAAAAAGAATACATCTGAGGAGGCAAACAGAAGCCTTCAAATCACACGTGTGAGTGATTTCAAGAATAAATCAAGAAGCGAAGAACAAATGAAAACTGTTGGACAAGCAAGAAGAAAAATGTGACTGAATTAAGGGACTGATGTCCATGCCAGGCCAGAGTACAAACACAACCCAGTCAGGACTGAATGTGATATGACTAAATATCATGAGAGACATAAACTGTGGGGATGAGATGTGCTGCAACACTCTGTATCACTGTCAGCTGTCCTGTGAAGATAAACAGACGTGTCATCTAACTGTGCTGTACATTTTGGGTGCCAACATTTTGGAATTATTGATGACAAATGATTTCCCATACGTGAATCAATAATAGGTTTGTGTTAGTGGGGGCGGGGGGTTATCAGAAGCCTGTTGCTGCCGGCTATCGGAGCATGTGTGGTTACCTCGTCGTCCTCCAGGCGGCGCTGTGTGTCGGTAATGAACTTGATATACTGGCTGGTGAGTGTCATCAGTTCGCTGTAGCGTGTTCTCAGAGTAACGTACTGAAAGAAATATGGTGGCATGTAATGGATAATAGTACTAGACAAGTAATATTATTTTGACCAATGTTTTTCAAATTTCTAACTATATAATCTCCCATGTTTCTGTATATTATACTAATATGTGAGGTCAATATAATGTAATATAATATAATATAATATAATACAATACAATGCAATATAGTACAATATAATAATGATAATAATAATATAAAAGTAATAGTAATAACAACAAAATAATAGTAAAAATAATAATAATAGTAATAATAACAACAATGATCGCCACAATTGACACTAATTGCATACTGAATGACTCCACGAGACTCAAGCGTACCTCCTGAATGATATTATCAGATGCACACTCCATTTTGGTTTTCTTTAAAGGAGATGCTATGGGATCCTGGAGTGCTTTGTAAGTCAAAAGTTGAAGCTCATAATCCTGATAGAAAAACAAGAGAGGGGAAAAACTTGGTCAACCCATGAATTAAATTTTATTTCCTCTAACGCTGATGATAGCCGTACAGACCTTGACAGCATCAATGTATGTCTTCGCATGTTTCTGGCATTTTTCAACCTTGTCATTGTTTTTCTCAATCTCCTCCAGAAGTTCCTGTGGATGTCAGTAACAACATTAAAATAGACTGCGTCATTTGTAGCCTCTTATCTTTTTACATTACTAAGCCAATAATTTACCTTTTTCCACCAACATCTAGTGTTATCGTTACTATAGGCAACACTTAAAGTCCCAGCAACCCTATGTCTATAACCTACATCTTGGATCTTAGGGCAGGCCTGAGTACATATGGGGGTAGAGTAAGATGTGGAACACTACCCCTGACCTTCAACTCAATATTTACTGCAATCAAATTCAAACCTGTGAAACTCATGAGGATTTACAACCATGTCTGATCACTAAGGTCGAAGAAAAAGTGTTCACTTCTCCTCCTTAATTCATTACCTTCTCCTGTGCCAGCTGCTCCTTTAGAGCCTTGCTGTCACCAATAGGCACGGCTTGAATTTTCTCCTGCCTCTGCCTCGCTTCGGCCAGCCAGCGGATGAGCCAGTCGTAGCTCTCGCGGTAGGAGTGCATGTGGCGCCCGAGGAGCTCCAGCTCTCGCTGCCTTAGGTCAATCTGGGCCAAGACAGCCTGCCAACGCTCCAGCAGGCTGCCGACCAGCTGGCGGTAATGCTCAAGCTCTGCGTCCCGCTCGCTGTGGATCCGGGTCATCTTGTCATTGATAGCTCTTGCCCTCTTGAGCTCGTCCTGCAGACGGTCGAACACTAACTGGTCGGCTTCTGCTTCAGCTTGCATTTTCTGGTAGACAAGAGGAAGTACAGTCAAATCAGTCCAGGTGATCAAATGTCCAAACCCTGATTATAACGGTAGTCCAAGGTGATTCAGATGTGTCACAGATCATTGTTTTCCTAATTATACAGATATTTCACTAAATATTAGGGATAAACAGGAAATACCTTCAGCTGGTTGCGGTAGTTCTCCACCTCCTTCTCATCCGTTGGTACTTTACTGAAATCACGCAACTGAGTCTCATAATTCTTCAGTGTGTCCTCTGCGTCATTAGTGTTTCGGATCACTACATCAATAGTCTTCAGCCTGAAAACAAAAGGATGTCTGTGAGTGGTACTAAAAAAGCACTCTGCAAATAGATCAATGAGCATTTGGAGAGTCTAAAGAGCTCACTTTTCCAGGTAGACAGAGGAAAGACCGTAGACGTGATCCATTTTCTTCAGTGTGAGGTCAAGTTCAGAGCGCAGCAGTGGGGCAGAGTTGGACTGCTGAGGAGAGGTCAGCATCTCCTCCGACTTCTCAGCGATGGAGTTTAAGTCTTTCTTCAAACCCTCCAGCTCAGACTGTACTTTCTGTCATTGAGAAAAATGCAAAAACCTTCATATCCACGCATCAGTGGGAAGATGACCAGGCCTCCCCCTGCAGAGGTCTGGTGGGATAACATACTGTATATCTAAAATTGGCCATCCAGATGGGTTTTATTACCATTTGCTCCGCAGTCTTCATGGCACAGGCTTTGAGTGGCTCCTTGTCCACAGGCTGGCGGAGCCGTGTCACTGTTCGGTTCTCACAGCCCTCCAGCCTCAGACGGAGGTCCTTGATCTTGGTCAGGTAAGTCCTGCACACAGACTCGTCTTGCTCTCCTGGTTGGATCATAAATATTTGTAAAAAACCTCCACAAATTCTGCATGTGCATGTTGGTTGTTAGTTCCAGTCAGTTTCTGCTCCATATGGGAAAAGGTTTTTAATATTAATGGGGGTAAATTTTGTAAAAAATTACATGAAAAACATGACATGATTGAAGAATTTGTTCTGTCTAAATCAGGTTATTTAATACTGACACATAAATACTCATCAGATCCCAGAATACAGCAACATCTATAAATAACTAGCAAAAAGTATACATTCACCTTTGCATCCAACAAACTCATCATTTCATGCTTGATTGGTTCTGTGTTAATTATCCTTCATATTGATTAATTGATTAAATACATTCACTGATACATACTACAACTGCCATGACACTCATGCAGAGACACAAGAATGCAATAATGAGAGAAGTTAGAATACCAAAATCGGTGAGGATCATGACAGTGAAGTGAAATGAGACACGACAGTGCGACAGACCTCGCAGTACAACACACACACACACACAAACGCACAAAAACACACACATCGTTGTGATAATCAGCCAATCGAAATCAAAAGCCTCTAAATCTGGAATGATAACTAAAGCTCCTTACCTCCCGTAGGTGCCACATAGCCTGTAACGTGAATTCAACAGTCAACAACAACAACACACTGTACACAAAAACGGCCGTGACTGACAAATGCCTGAGAAATGATTTCTTGACAAAATTGCATCTGACTGATTCAGGCCATGGTGATGAAAAATGATCCAGCCATGAAACTTCAGAAACACCAACACTTTCTCCATCAAAGCATACACACCTTGCTCTGCAGTGCTGACAAGTGTGTTGTAGTGCTGGTTGGCCCTGTTGTAGCTGGACTCCACCTGCATACGGTCCTCGGCTCCGAACGTCTCAGAGTCCTGACTGTCTCTCAGGAAGTCCTGGTAGTGCTGCTCCAGGTTCCTCAGAGCCAGTCTGTACTCATCCACTTTCAAGGTCCTAAACTGTGGGGACACAAAAACTCAATATTGGCTTACCTATGAGATAGCAACGCAAAACGAGAATCCACAACCACAACACATGCATGTAATTTTTATCATACAAACCAATGTGTTTACATGCCCCCTTTGTCCAGAAACATAAAGCCAAGCATACAGCTGTTAGGAGCTGAAGAGCAGCATAACAGAACTCTTATATTTAGGTGTTGTTACCATGGTGATGTTCCAGGTCTTGATGATGTGTATGTCTCTCATCAAGTACTGCCAGGACAGCAGGCTCTTCATGTCAACAGACATAGTCTGCCACATCAGCAGCAGCCTCTGCAGGTTGCCATCCAGTCTAACGGAGGTAAGGAGGAGATTTGTGAGTGTGTGTGTGTATGTGTGCATGTGTGTGTGTGTGTGAGTGTAAAGGTTAATTGTGAATTAGTTAGTGTAGTCCTAACTTGTGTGACATTTGGACGCAAATTTGTGATAGATTGAGATATGCTCCATCTCACCCGGCAACACAGTTTACAGCGTCCTTATTGGTCGGGGGAATCAGGAAGCAGATGGACGGCACAGATGCCTCGCTGCCTTTGTCATTCAGCACTCTCCACTTGAAGGGTTGTGAGTTGTTCAGCAGGGCGCACTCATCTCCCCTATGAACTGTAATCTGAACAAAAAAGATAATAACCAATACACAAATCCAACAACTCGAAGGATTTTTAGCTTTTACTGTAATCTCAGTGAAAGCTAAAAAGCTGGACATAGCTATCAAATAATTAGCAAATAATGAAAATGAAGAGCTCTCCTGCTTACCTCCATCTGTTTGAAGTCGCAGACAGCTTGGATTGGTAGTTTGCCTTTGATTTGAGTGGTAGGATTACGTGGTTTCAGCTGGACGATGGTCTTGGCTCTCCGCTTCAGTCCTTCCAGATGAGTTTTAAAATCATTCAGCTGGTCTTTCTCGTCCTTTGAAGATCACAGATAAAATGTAATATGTGGAGGATATAAAATGATTCCAAAAATGCACACACATCACGTGTAAGGATAATAACAGTGAATAAGCGTACAGCTGCATCCTGTAGCAGATCCTCCAGCCGTGTCACTGTGATGGAACGGTCACACTTGTACTTCCTCTTCATCATGTCTTCCAACTTTTTCATCCTCTCCTCTGCCTCTTTCACATCAGAGAAAAACTGAATGGGGAAGCAGTGAAAAGAAGATGAGTGAAGGAAATGTGGACTAATAGAGTCGGGGTGTGTTTGTGAGTTTGTAAACCAACCTGGAAGTAAGCAGCGTTTTCTTTCAAGTGGGATTCGATGCAGCAGCACAGCTGGAGGAGCCAACTCCACTGAGTCTGCAGCGCTCCAGTGAAGGCCTTTGAGAACAAAATGAATACAGTATTATTTTATGTGATAAAACATTACTAAACACACAGAATATTGCACTGAATGTACTCACCTCTATGGTCTTCCTGGCAGGGTGTCCGTCTTTCAGCAGTTTGTCCCCTGAAGCCTGGACATTGTTGACCTTCTTCTCCCTGAGCTCCAGCTCTCTCATCAGACCCTGGGGATGAGATACATGATTTTATCATCCTGTATCATCACAGAGACAGAGACACCGTTGGTTTGATGCATTAGATGATAACAGTTCCTCTACCGAGTAGGTTTCCTTCTTGGCTGCCACGTTGGTGTTTTTCTCACTCCAGTCGTAGTTCACCTCCTCCTCCTCTTTCTCATTCAGCCACATCAGTTCTTTGGTTGCTGCGCTAACGAAGATGTGAAGTTCCGTCAGGTAGCGGAGACGGGCCTTAGAGGCGTTCTATAAGGACGCAGAACACAAAGTAGTATGAGAGGCTGGTTCAAATCTACACTGGTACGGTGTAGTGGAAATTGCAACCAAAGTTTTGGTCCCCTGCTTACCAGGAGTTTGCCGTACTGCAACTCCAATTTTCCCAGATAGTCGCGGTAAGCAGCTTTACTTGCAGGAGAGATCTGACTCTGTAACAGAAGAGTCACTAAGCATCACATATAAAATATTAAATAATATTTTATCTTGGTGGATACATAATGAGTCCTTCATGTTTCACCTCGTCAGCCTTTGCCCTCTCAATTTTGGAGCGGAACTCATCCACAGACTGGTGCAGGCCCCGATGGCTGCCCAGCTGGGATTCCACAGTGGGCAGGTCAGAGCCCCACTCCCCCTCATCCACGCGGCGCTGGTTCTCCTCCACCCAGCCCAGAAGGTCCTGGATGTAGCGCATGGTGACCTCATCCAGCTCCGGCCGCACCCTCATGGGAGCCTGCTGCAGGACCTGGGAGGTGTGGACCTGAGTTGCGTGGATCTGAGTCATGGGTATCTGGGTTATGGTGACGCCCGACTTGAGTCGCAGGTTGTATTCACTCCGGAGGTTCACCAGCCTTTCGTGAAGACGGTACACTCTACAGAAGATTCAGCGAGAGAAGGATCACGACTGCGATCGAGACTGTGTGTTACTCACGGGCTCGCACTAAATAGTTAATTTCGAACCTGCGATACATCTGCTCAGCCTGAAGGTGGCGTCCATCTTTGAGCAGCTGAACATCATTGAAGAGGAGTCGGATCATTCCCTCTGCCTTCTCCAGATCTGCCTCTACCTCTGCTGTGTGCTGGGCAGGTTTCCCTGAGTTCAACAACCTCACATCCTGCAGCACAGACACACAAACATGGCGATGACATCACATGCTCTATTACAATTATTTGTCAGAAAGTCACAAAGTTGACCTGAGAGTTCAATCTAATAAACAAAATCCAAAATGTCACAGTTGCAATGCTGAATTTTCTGCCAACAGGGGATGCCATAGAGCAGCACAGTTTGGTCCCTTAATATGTTTATGTGACTCTAATCACTTATTCCCTCTGTGATGTCATTTATATGAAGGTGAGCTGGGATGAGGAAGGGGGGCTCTTTCTGAACAAAGCTCTCCGTTATTTCTAATATTTAACCATGGTTTGATTCTCACCGTCTGCAGCAGAGTTTCCACCTGGTTGAGCTGCTCCTCACACACCCCAGACTCCATCTGGACCTTACTGACGATCCTCTGTAGACGCTCCAGCCTGTAGGGGAGAGAGGAAGAGAGGGTGGAAGGGGCATGGAGGGTAGTCAGAGGTTAAACATCAACACAACAACAAACAAACCATACATCTCATAACACAAACGGTCAATTATGCATCAGCTGATAGCGAATACAATGCAGTTTTTACTCCTCAGTTAATCCTTCAGTTTATAAACATCCTGCTGCATTTCTCATTCTATTAGATAAACAACGGAATAAAGAGTAGAACACTTACTCCGTCCCCTGGCGGAATAAATACTTAAAGTCATATTCCACATACATGAACGCCATGATGCACGCTACGCAAGCTCTGCACTGATAATGATAGTGATATTTGCAGCACTTGAACTGTCTTGCACAGCAAAAACCCAAAGCTACGCCCTGTCAGCTTGTGATTAGGAAAGTTAGGAGCCTTTTGGACGACCAACAAATGATCTCAAAGCTGTAAGCCTGTCGTCAAGTTGGGTTGTCATGTGTTTGCCCTAATGAAATTCTGGCTTCCTTCCCACAAAGCCAACATCTCAAAGTTTTTTTTCATCTGAAGGAAATGAGTCATCGTCATCAGTCGTGTGATGATTCATTGATCTTTTTTTCAGGCCCTGTGATTTTTAATCTCAACAAACACGGTGTTGGCTTTGGCAATAGAGGGCATGTGACAGATGTACAACACAATCCAGTCACCTCTCAAACTCTGTCCTCAGGAGACGCTCTCTCTCCAGTATGGCCACATGCAGACGGCCCCATTCCTTCTCCACGTCAAAGGGGTGATAACCTGGAGGCACTTTGATCAGGCCTGCCTGCACCGCACCCTGCAAGACAGGCAGCATGTCCACTGAAGTTAGCTACAAATGTCTTTGTCCACTCTGTGCAAGATTCATGTTCCAGAATTTGTGTTGTATTTGTGCAAAGATACGTCTAGTTCAGAATCAGAGCGTGCTGTACTGTTCAAAGTAACCATCAAAACTCTGTTCCCGAATTGATGACAGACCGAATGAAGCGTTGAATAGAACACTCACCTCAAAAGACTTGTAGATGTGTTTGGAGCGGTTCTTATCTGCCTCCCTGGCAGGGAGCTCGGTCTCCTTGAACTTCAGAAACTGACGCCAAAGAACCTGCAGGTCAGATAAGACAGACTCATCACTTATGTTAGAAACCATTATTAGATAATCCGCGAGTCATTATTGGCGACCGGATGAACTCACCTCGATCTCCTCGTAGCTGACGGGGAACTTCTTCTCCTCGAAGACGACAATGTGGTGTCGGATCCACTGCAGCAGCACGGTGACCAGCTCGTAGTACTCCTGCCAACGCAGCTCAAGCTCCTGCTGGAGCAGACGCAAGCTGTTAACCCATGGTGATCTAAATAGAACAATGAACCGATGAAGAGGAAGAGGAGGACTCACGTTGGCTTTGACGCCATCCTGAACGTCAGGTACCCTCGGCATGACATCATACAATGAGGAGACGTATGTGATGATGGATTTCTCATCTGGATGGTGCACATCCACATCTACACAGAGTAAAGAAAATATTCTGTATTATTTATTACCTTAAATAGATTTTACATATGGATGTGTTTGTTATGTTTACTAATTTGAGGGTCTGCATACTGTCTGTGTGAATAGGACCCCTCAAAATATGACAACACGATCAAAATGGAATGGAAAAAAGGACTTTCTTAAAGTTATATAAACGCGCAGATTATATAGCAGATGATCCTAGTGCAGGTTTTGATGTTTTCTCACCCTCTGGGTCCAGCAGTCTGGTGACTCCGAGCTCTCTCTCTGCCACGGTGAAGGCCTGCTCCAGATTCTCCTGGTTGGTCTGCCGGTACACTTTACTCATGTCAATCAGATTTGGCCTGAGGACAACAACCACACACACAGAACAGCAAACAGAATCGGGTCAACACACTGTAATAGCCATCGGCGACAATTATTTTGACATTTCCCTACTTTTCGATGTGATTTTCTCATTTCGGCTTTATACCCAGCGGACACCGTTTTCACACACATTTAAAATTGCTGAAAGAAATTTGATCATTCGTTTTTTTCCTTCCTGAGAGGACATGTGACAGCAGAAAAGGCAGGTAAAAACAAGAAGAGTCTCACAACTAACATCTAACACATTAATTCCTTCAATTTTATGCACATTAAGAGACTCTCTGCAAGCTGCCAGAATGGTAATCACAGTCCAATAACAGGTAGGTACAAGCACAGAGCATCTCATTACACAAAGAGGTATAATATATACACTGGAATGTATCCCATGCTCAGAAAAACAGAAAAATAACATGCAGGAAAAAAAAAAAAAGCAGATGTTCGTACACTTGCATGACTTTGTGTATGCAATGTTCTCCGTGAGGCTCGGATAGGTCCCTCTCCCCATAACAGGCCAGTCTGTAGGACAGTCGGTCCCTGCTTAGAGGAAGGATGTGAGGCTCAGAGCCAGACTCGTGGTCTTCGCTCTGGGACCCTCGGCTGGAGCTGGTGTCAGGGTAGTGGGAGCCTTGTCCAGAATCGAAAGATCCCTCTGTTGGTATGTCTTCGCACAGCATGACCACCCGGCCCTCCAGGTCACTGATTGATCCCACAGCACTGCTGGAGGTGCTGTTCAATCGCCTCGCAATGTGGAGCTTCCTCTTCAGGTTCAACATCGTGTTAATGCTCAAGTTCACTGCACGAGTAGTTTGCAAGATTTACTTTGACGGAAAAATTCTAGTTCATTGAATGAGAACTGGTTCTTTCTTGCTGTGGTCCGTTTGTAATTCCTGCTTCTTGTCTCCTCTTCTCGTCCTTCCACTCGTCTGTTTCAGTCATCGGTGAGATTTGAACCTGAAGCATGCTGCAGCTCTGAAGTGTCTCATCCTGCTCGTCCTTCACCAAGAAAGAATCTGCAGCAGAGTGGCTGACGTAGCTGAGTTTTGCTGCAACCTGCCGAGCCTCCAGTGTGCACACACCTTCAGGGCACCCTTTTCTCTGGCTAGTGCGTTACACACATACCATCACAGAATAGCCGCTCTCCGTTGTCACAAAAATAATAATAAAATAATGTCACAAAAAATAAGCTGGTGTAATACATGTTATTGTTGTGTACTGAGGAGAACTGGATCCAAATCCATAAATCCATATATTTTTTTGACAGACATCCAAGAAGTTTTACATCTGACAGACGGAAATTCATTTACAAACTTAGTAACTATAATTTGGTTTTCCTAAATTATATTTTCTACTTTTTTGAGTCATTTTAGACTAAACTCTATTTCCATAAAGTTGTTTTTCCAGTCTGCGCCTCAGTCAACCTGTGCTTGCTGTGACTCTGTCCTCTTCTCTTGGTAATTCTTCCACTGACCTGAAAACATGTAAATGACTAAAATGCGTAGGGTGATGACCCCAGCAGTGTTAGGAGCAGGTCCTGACGCTGACTCTCACCTGTGCTTGTGTATAATGGCGTTGAAGAGTTTTCCGTCCCTCCAGCTGCTGGTGAAGTTGTCGCAGCGCAGACCCTGGTATCCCTCCACCATCCTCTGGGACCACAGTAGCAGCTTCTCCTTGGCCGTCATGTCGTCCGACTGGCCGTTCACCTGGATGTCGGAGATCTGTGAGGGTAAAAGGTGCAGGTGAGTCAATCATTGTGAATATTATTATTATTATACTGCAGTAGAATTTAAAGGTACTTTTACTTGAGCATTTCCAAATTGTGCCAAATATCCATTACATCTCAAACAGAATTTTGTTTGTTTATTTTATTTATGTTGGTAGTGCTACATATAAACTCTTCTCTGAATTAACTGTATTAACAAAGGATGACATTTTGGCTGAAGAACAGAAAAAAACTCTTTCCAGTATAAATGGTGATTTCTTCCAAACTTGAGATGAGTCACATTTTAAACCTCTAATAACAACAGGGCACATGAAACCCATTATACCCACTGTCTTGGAGGAGATTAGACTGCTCCATGTTTATATAACAACAAAATTGAAATCATGAGTGAAAACTATGTGTTGCCGAGCTTACAAAAATGCAGATCTTCCGTACAAAATGTTTTCAGTTCTTTGCCGGTCCAAATGAATGTTGGAGGTTCGCAGGCACATTCCTGCTTTTTTGAAGACAAAGGAGACGATGAGTCACATCAGCACGCTGCTGAAAATCACTCTGAGGGTTTTCTTTTTAAGACAAAGACTAAATAAACAGCATGATGAGGCTGTGTCGACACTGCATTAGACATGAATTACACTGCTGTAATTTGATTGCTGAGTATTTATGTCTGTTACCCTGTGGTTGCCTTCGGCTCTTGTAAAACATACTTGGTGTTTACATGGGAATGGTTTAAGAATGGCAAAACTTTTTTCTCAGGTCATTACATCCACTAAGCAGGCCAAGTTTTCATCAGAGTTTGATTTTGTCTACTTTCGTGATTTCGTTTGATTTTCATCATAATATCCAAACGTATCAGACAAAGTTAGATTTTTTTTTAAGGATTGAGGTTGACTATTTGTCAAAAACCGAGTCACAAAGCTAATGTATGCATCTTTTGTTGGACTCTACATTGGTATGACAAAAGGTCCCATTGGAGGATTGTTGGGCCTTGGGGGAGGAACAATCGGGAGAATAGTTGATATTTTGTTATGTGAGACACACGCGGAATAGAATTTCCAAGGAAAACATCTAAATGTCAAGAAAATCAATACAGTAGCAGCTGATGCACTTCGATTGCTGATGATGGTTAGAGGCTCTTACTGGAACAGGCACAGCTTTATTACCGCTCAACACTATTTTCAGTGTTTTTGGGTATGTCCATGAGTCATAGCAGAAGTAATAATTTCACTTGCAGGCTTTTTTTGCAGGAAAGGGTGGAGGAGGGAAAAAGAGGACATATTCTTCCTTCTGCTATTTTCCCTCCGGAGGGGAAACCCCAGAGCTGCATTGTAGACGTGGGCACAGTGAGTCAGAAACGGAATGGAAACAGGATCTCCACCCTCACGGTCTCTCTCTTTTAAAAAATGTAAGAAAATCTTGGCTCCCTTATCATCTATATTTCATCCAATCACCTGCATGTTTATTAACAGAGCTTCAGCTGGGGAGCTTAGAGGAAATCCACCATTGTTTGTGGTGATGACAGCCATGTGCCAAAACAAACAAACTGAAACATGAGACACGTGAAGCGTTTAAAGATGTTTTTTTTTTTTTACTTGGACTGCTATGATTATTAAATGAAAAACATTCCAAAAGATATTTCCATTAATGTTCCATTTACCAGTTGGGGTCCCTCATTTCTGCTGCACTTTCACTTGCTTTAACTTTTTGCGTACTTTTACGCCCACATCTCCTGTCTTCGCTCTCATGGGAATCAGTGACTCACACGGGATGAGAAACTGATCCCACATCCAGTTCCCACCGCAACCATCATACCCATTATAACATCTAAGAACCTTCCAGTGCTACCACTCCTTTTTCCAAAACCTAACAAACCATCTACTAAACCATTACCCACTCAAACATCAGGAACATCTGCCAGTCTATATATGTGTGTGTGAAAATATATATATATATTAACACAATTTAATCTTTTTTTATTCTTAATTTAAATAGCATTAGGTCTATTTCTTAGCTAGAGCTAAATAAAGGCAGTCTGAACCCAGAGATTGTCATGTGATTCTCTGCAATTATTCAAATAACACATTATTTGTTGTTTACACATTAGGCAGAAATCAAAAGAATGTCAGAGGTTACAGAAATTAAGTCTAGTTTAGTCGTCCTTTTGTAAGTTATTAGGACATTAAATAATGGAATGTAAAACAAAATATATTTTTTAGGTTTTGTTGTGTTTGAATTGAACCCATACATCTCCAAAAAAGTACAGATGAAGGCCCCAAACGTCACTGATCTCCAATCCACACAAATTAAATAAATCACTCTTTCGCTTTTCTCACTGTTTGGATTTTGTGCACTGAAGGACACAGAAAGTGGTGGTAGTTGTGTATAAAGAGCCAAAATGCTGCCAAATGTCCAGTAAAGCCCATTTAGTAGTGATTGGCTGTTGGACCCAAACTGTAACTGCCGTTTCAACAACAACCTAATCTGAGGCTCAAGAGTCAATCCAAACAGGGAATACTGCTCAGAAGCAAATTAATCACAATTGAAGGAAAGTATTAAATGCACATGAGTCATACGGTGGAAAAATTTGATCCCTGGCGATGCCACTGTGCAGTTTAATGTAATTCAGATGTTTTACGCTAAATTTGAACAGAGTGAGTTCTTATCTGCAATATTTTCCTGCAGAATAGATCATTGTGTCCAACAACAGTGTCCAAGCTTACCTGGAAGTGAAGGATGATGGTCCATATCAGCCCCAGGGTCAGCTTGGGGTTTCCATCTGCAATGTCATCATTCCTGATGTTGACCAGTTTCACCTGGAAGGGTGCAAAGTGCCAAACCATCAGAGGATTAATGGGATTCCATGTCAGGTGGTCACGAGTTTCAAATTTCATGTCATTATTTGTTAAAGTAGAGACTGATAGATTAACAAAGTTTTTGATGGTAAACAGTCCAACGCATTCCACACCTGTCTGTGTTTGAGAAAATCCAGGGCGATTTGTACATTCTGCAGCTTGTGGAAGCGCATCCGCCCCTTCTCCCGTGGCTGTAAGAGACCAGACAACCGCAAACATCAGCAGAGAAGACACTGGGTTTGACTGGTAACACACACACATACACACACAGCAAGACCCCATGACTGAGGAGTCCAGCAAACACATTCTGTATTCACAAAAAGGACATATTTTGTTTACAGTAGTCATGGTCCGAAAATAGAAAATGAAAGGAGAGTGAATTTGAAGTGGGATTCAAATTCTTATTTTGTTGTGATCACAGTATTTTCCCTCACCTGGAACCAGGCCCTGAATCAGCCCAGAACTCATTACTGATCCAGCCAGGATGTCTGAACGTTAAAAAAAATGATGATAACTGATGCACACTCTCAGTCACATCCCTTCCTTCCTCTGCCGCCTCCAATGTAAACAACCTTTCCTCTGAGTGCTGAAATTCATTTTTATAACTTCTATTCTCCTGTGTTAACCGACTGACAGATCGCGTGACGTTTACAGTGCCGATTCCTCGAGCAGACTCCCCAGGCTGGGCAGCATTTTAAACATATACTAATCAGTGTGTCCTGGAATGAGTTAGCCACAACATGCAGCAAGTCTTAAGCTTTAAGCCAATCACAAGCGGCTGTAGTTTGCTAGCTTGCAGTGATGAAACTGTGGCTTTGCTTTGTAACAGTGAGGGAACCCAACAGGTACAATTCTTGTTTGACCCGACAAGGAATCATTACAGGACCATATTTGGTTCTTTTCTTCATTTTTATATATTTAGCTTAATAACTACAAACATGTCCTGTAAATTACTGCTTAAATTTCCTGTCATTGCACTTTGGTTTGAACTTGAAATGTGCTTAAGATGATTCCTCACTGTGAACATGTCTTCGCTTTCATATTTTTTCTCATCACCTTATCCAAGTCATTACCATGTAGTCTCAAAAATGTCAAAGTCAGCTGAGGAAAAGCATCGCGTTTATGAGCAATGATAGAAAGAAATCAAATCCAACAGATTCAAACTAAGGAAACATGGATGCTTCATGTGATTTGTCATTTGCATTAAAATGGCAGATGCTCGGTTGTCCTGATGGTCCACTGGTCTGACACAGATCACATGACCTCTGGCCATGCCCAGTGCTGGGGATTGTAGCTCAGCTACTAACTCAACTACTTCAGCTTGACAGTAACGCAGCTACATTCAAAAAACAATGTTCCAAGAATTACCAATTATTTCCACAAGTAGCTGTGTAACTTAGCAAAAGTTACAAAAACAATGTTAACATTGTAAACTTACAAATTTTCGCTTAAATAAAAAAATCTGGAGCTTGTAGCGTAGCTAACTACTTCAATAACAGAGCTGACGGACTGCAGCTTAACTGCCTAAATCATGAATCCCTTGTCACTTATAGCAAGCTATAAAAGTAGGTTCCCCACCACTGTCCATGTCACCTGTCACCTTCTGATTAAAAATGCAATAAACGCTTTGGAAATAACATAACATTTCTGGTTGAATATCTTGCTTTCTTGTGTTCTGTACCTTATTACAAGTTAAATTAAATTCCTGCACATAAAACTTTATAGGGAAAATTATTACTAATTACTGCAATACAATTTTAAGTAATATCACTGCACTACTTACTGAACTAATGTCACTGTCAGAACCTCTTTTTGAGACTTTTGAATACCTGACTGAAAGAATGGTCGAGAACATGATGTGGACACAGAAAGGGACAACACAGGGAGTGTGACATCATGCACAACCCAGCAGCCACCTGGGGTAGTGACACATGCCACGCCCGAGGAGGCGGCCAGCCACAGTCCAGGCGCCACTCACCAACCGTACGTTCCTCACAACGTCACGTTCCCTTGGCTACCACAGCAAGAGCATTGCAAGAGAAGAGGGCAGAGGCAAAGGGGGAAAGGTCAGGGCAAAGGTCAGCAAACAGGAATTAGAGAAGGAAAAACCAGGGGTCAAACAAGTCAGTGTGCAAAAAGGTTACGATGGACGCAAATAATGAAAATTAGTGATTAAAGGCTATGAAGTACAATAGATCACCAAATGGTGTGTTTCCCAAAAGGCCAACACTGATGTTAGTGAAGTTAAAAAGTGCATATAATAACATCAGCTTGTACTGACACGTCCACAGATGTGTGAAGAATCTTTTTGAACACGTGCAAATTTGAGGACAACAAGAAATCCACCAGGCTGAACAACATCAGACAGACATTTACAGCAGTCAAGAGTGAGGAGACTGAAGAGTAGAAAGAACAGGAAAGCAACTGAAGTCAGTCGGACAGAAGAGCAGGGAGAAAACGAGAGGCTGGGACAGGACGGGGGCTTACAGCTGAAGCGTTATGTCCCACCACATGGAAGACAATGGTCACGCAAACCTACCAGTGTCTCCCCTGAGAGCACCTCCAACAGGGAGATGAGGTTGTGTCCATCTCTGAGGTCCTCATACAAGTCGGTGATGTGTCGCTGGGCCTGTGGGAGGAAGATGGGAGAAAATTTTTACTTCTTCAGCAGTAGACAATCAACTGACAGAGACACTGTCTTCGTGTATTTCCCTGTCACATCAGCATCAGTGCTCAAAACACCACTTTTGCATTAAATAAGAAGAGGAAAAACAACCTGACCACCTTCACACGAAGAAGAATAAGGAACTGTCACATTTGTTTTGGTTCCTTAATTCTTATCTTGTAAAAATAAAGCAAAAAATTAGGAATCTAGGCACACGTAGGGGGTGACTGGTGCTACTGTCGGCCTTCTGCAGTGGCAACTTGGTCCATATTTGGGAAAGGAGCCAACAAATGCAGACACAGGGCTGATACCGGTTTATCAGTCAACATGTAGGAAGATAAGAACAAGAAAATGGTGAATTATTGCAGATTTTATTTTTTCAAAAAGGCTTTGTAAACTGCCATTTAATTGGGATTACTTAAATGAATTAATTAAATTAAATAATGTGAATAAATAAAAAATATTAACATCCAAATGAAAATTGCTTTGCCTTTGCTTTATTCGCTATTTTGATGTGTAATATTTGGGTGAAGTTCTGTAAAAACTGAAAACGGCGATCCCCCATTAGTCATCTTTTTTCAGTTCAATTCATGTTTTTTGTATTCATTTATATAGGCTTAATTACTACTAGTTTAATTTACATTTAATGTAGAACTTTGTTTTTATTTAGTATAAGTGCACATCGTTATTAATTTTTTAAAATTTTATCTTTGCTGTATCAACATCAAAACTAGTTAAATTTATTGTTTAAAAGTAAATTATTCTGCCTCAGAACTAATCACTGCCAAAACCCAAATAACCTGGAATTCTTGACAAATATATTTTTTACGTCATGCATTTATTGTGACACTATTTTCTGTCCTAAAATATCAGTTTAAATTTGAAAAATCCAATTTCTGCTGGGCTCTACTGCTTTTGGTACTGCTGAACTGTCTCACAGGGCTTCATGTAATAAATGACAACAAATTGTAACAGTAGACAAGTTGCACTGCAGGAAAGCCCCTTACAGAGGTTAGGAGAGGACCACAGGTCTGCAGCTACGTGATGAAGAGATGGAGAGAAAAATGTAAAGCCAGACATGCAGGTAGAAACGTGTCCACTCAGCACTCGTACGCAAAACCTACCTCCACTTTCCAATGCTGATGGGAAAGGATGGGAGGACAGGATGAAGGATGGAAAGAAGAGAGAGCATGATGAGAGAAGATATAAAAAGATTTCACGAAGGAACATAAAAACAAAAAGACAAGCGTGTGGATGTTTCATTTGACACGTGTGAGTCAGACCGTGGAGTATTTGACATTTTCTCTTTTTTCCTTCAGGTTTATTTTATCTCTGAATCTATAAAAATGAAAGTATTTGCAGTTGTTTGTTTGTGTCTGTAAACATGCTGCCAGTTCTTTGACGCCATCACGGCAGGGGGAAAAACTTGATCATTAACCATGCTTTTTGTTATTTTTAGTCAAAAAAAAACATCTGTAGGAATCCACTCAGTGAGTTTAACCCATCAGCCCTGAATGTGTTTGTTGAAAGGATTCAGTTTTCATTATTCTGTAACTTGTATCTTATTACCTACACACAAGGCTACAGAGCGTGAATCTGGACAGCAGCTGGCCAATCAGAACGGTGCAAGTTTTTAAAGGGACAGTACCTATAATGGTCTGCAGAATATAAAATAAAAATATGAAAATGGAAATCTGTGTTAACTCTAAGTTGACATGCGACAGCAGATGGCACTTGTGAGTCAGACAGTCACAATCCAGCAATGCTGGCCTTAATCCCATGACTCTCTTCTGATAATGACGCAGAAAAGCCTCAGGGGGGTCGGCAAGATCAGCGACCTGCGCAAGCCTGGACCCAAATCAGAGGGATTTCCTGACAAAGAAAGCAGGAATGACGACAAAGCCTCGAGTCATTCTGGGCAGAACACCGTTCACACGGAGAACAGTTGGCATTCCACACAGATTTAAACATACTTCACTTTGTAAATGAAATCCCAAGGCTTTGTTACATTTCAGCAGCAATAAGAGAGCTCACACACTCCAGGTGGAAAGAAGGCTGATGTGCCTCAGTTTCGTGATTAGGGGCGTTCCTTGGACAAGTTCAAACGACCTCCAGAAGAATACAAACAAACATACAAACTAAACAGTTTGGGGACGGGGAATCAATTGAATGTCCAGAAACTTATTCAAAAATGTTACGATTATATAAATTTTTTTTGTATTTTTCTATGAAATTGATAGTTTATATAATTCCTGATAGCAATTATAATATATTCTGTATTGTAATATATACTAGCATACAAATTTACATTTATAACTCATAGCATCAGCATGAGTGCATGTGACCTGTGAGCTATATTTCATATTTAAAGGTCAGGGGTCAGAATCTTTCGACAGCTCTCCTTACGGCATTTGCATTTTGAGCATGATCGCCCCCACGTATAATGTTGTTTTTAATTCGACAGCAGAACCCCGAGCTGCCTGCCTGTCTGTCTGTCTGCAGCCCACATGTGAAACCTGAGCGAACTCCGACCTCGCTCACTGCACCGCCGCTGCATAGCCTCAGTAAGATCGAGCCCAGGTGTTCCTGACTCACACTCATATGCATGCAGTGAACAAACAAAGAGCGTGTGTGCATTTCATTGTGATGAGAGGTCACTTTAATGCATTTTGTTTTCCAAATTATCGTGCCTTTGAAGGAAGGGGAATTAAACAGGAATTCTGATTGGCACTCTCTTCCCGGTTTACCTGTTGTTACTTCTGGGCAAAGTTTCCATTTTAAGGCTCTCCAGGATCTCCAAAAGAAACATGTCCGTGTGATTTCAGCATATATAATCAGGAGTGATACGAAAGCAACTGCTGTAGTTTGGCAGGAATACTGTTAGTGTTGTTCAAAGGACATCTGGAGTCCTTCACTTTTATCACCTCTAAACTGTTTTTTACTTTGTTATTATCTTCTCTCTGCCTTATTTGCTTCATTTGGTGTTGTACCGACACGAGTGAGTGCGATCTTACCTTCATCAAGTGCTTGTTGACCCATTTGGTGAAGGTCTTTTTCTGTACTCGGTCCCGTTCATCTGTGGAAACACAGCAGAAAGAAGGAAAATTAAAACGGAGGCGTTTTACTCTGTTAACTACAAATGTTCTTTACTTTACTGCCAGCCATTAGATGGGAAAATCCACTCTTCACGCCCACCAACCTTTGTTTTCCTTTCATTTCAATGCACAGTTCAATCCACTTGCAGGCACTTGACTTTTGCCCTCCTAATGTTTTGTCAAAGTTTTGACTTGTACGAGTTCAGTAGCTGCATTTAGATGTCGCAAAATCCTTGAATGCAACACAAGGGTAAAATTGTACCCTGACTGCATAAATTGCTTCAAGGTGAATTTCATTTCATACAGAAACATCACATAAATACAACCTTCCATATGATTTTCTGATACAATTCCCCCAAAGCCACAACCCAAGAGCTGAGCTTTGAAAGAACAATATAAACAGAGACAATCGAGCACAGAAGGTGAGCCATACTTGACTTTATTGTTGTTTCATCTAAATTAATCCAGGAGTAAAAAACTGCCATTTTTGACAGGATTCATAAACTCTGACATTCTCAGGATCAGCGCCTTGACACAGACATGTTTCACCTCGTAGTTCTGTCTGAGCTTTGGTTTTGATTTCACGGTCTGATTACGCTTACCGAGTCTCACATTCTAGCAGGGGTTTTTTTTGTGCCTAAAAGACAACAACCATGTGCCAGCTCTGAAAAGACACCAGAGGAACTCTTCCAACTCATTACTGTGCAACGTCTTAGATAAATGATGAGCAGCACGCGAGTGATGCAACACAAAAAAACGGTTGCCAGATGCAATATTTCTAATCTGAGGAGAAAATTAAAGCCACAATCCCTGATTCTCTTATCACTTACACAGCAGAGGAAGGTATGTCTGTGTTATCACAACAGCCTCCAACATCAAAGCAGACATCTTGTACCAAAAGATTAGATGGGGAAGGAGAAACCAGAGATGAAGAAATCACCCTGGGGTGGCAGCACATATATCTAGAAAATCATACACAAACCAGAGCCTATAGGCAAAGTATTCAACCTTCTAACTGGATCAATAAGTGTGTGATTTAATGAAAACTAAAGCAAATTCATATAAAGACAAGTGTGCAATAGACAGTAAATTGTGGGAAGATAAATATCAGACGCAGACCGAAAACTACACTTAACATTCCAAACTTAAACCAGCATAATCCAATACACTGACAAGCACACTGTACTGATCCCTTTTACATAAAAAGAATTTGCTTGGTTGACTTTTGTAGCCTGCAGCGGCAAACTGTTTTAAAAAAAAACACTGCAGGTGAAGCCAGGTGGGTCAGGTCTCCCTCAAGCGAACGATTTCCTCATCCTATGTATGAGGCTGACAAATCATTCCGTTACTGTCAGGCAGAATGACGCAACACTGAAAAATTACCAGCCACACCAAGAGAGAGAGAGACAACATAGCTTTTTAACACATATTAGATTTCGTTACATTTCATTATTATAGTTGTTTAGATATACAGCATATAGTATAACTCCATGAACTGAACTAAAGAGTTTCCATTGTTTTCTAATTTGTCAACAATTTTACTATTTGTCTTTGCCTTGGAAGTTAAGAAGGCGATGAGAGAAGAGAAGTGAAAATGACAAATAGAAAGTCCTCTCAGATATTTCTCTTTGGGCTGACGGCGTGGATGACCAATAAAAAATGGGAAAAGTCGCATCACAAGGGGTGTGGCTGGTTCGATAAAAAGGAAGCAGGAAACAAACGCAGACAAAATCAGGCTCTATCAGGCATTCACTTCCTATTTTTGCAATCCTTTGTCGTTGACAGTATGACAAATTCAACAGCCAGCTTGGAAAATTTCCACCCAAAACTCAACTTCAAATCAGAGATTTCATAAAAACGCAGAAACCGTCCAATACCATTGAATGAAAGATTGTCAAGAAGCTCTACCTTTCCTGCAATCGGTGGCCTTGAGCATCCCTTGGTTGTAGGTCTCCTCTATGAAGACCCGGTCGCTGCCCATGCTGTCAGAGGAGTAGTTTCTGAACCTCGGATGCATCGCCATCCTACTCTCTTTGACTCGGGTTTAAAAGACCAAAAGAAAAGAAGCGTCTGCAGGTTGAAGAGGCGACGCTGAACTCTTTCAGGGACTCTGACTACTTATTGCCTGAAATGCTGCCTCACTGTCAGGGAGCCTGCAGTTAAGTGGGAGCGTTCAAGCCACTGATTCTGTTCCTGCACAAACATCTTACTCCCTTTTTTCCTCCCTTTCTCTGGTTGTTGACTCTGACACTGATTTTTTTTTTTTCACCGGCTCTTGCAAAATGCGTGCCTGCAGGCAGCAATGTCAGCAGCTATCACTCACCATGCAGTGGTCTATGTTTAGGGTGAGGGAGAGGGAAGATTCCCCTCCCAGCGCGGCCCCGCCACGCACCACACGCCCTGACCCCGCCCACCATGCCACACCTCTCAAGGCCGACCACAGGCTACAAATTTACATTCAAATACACATAAGTGATAATCAATACATTCAGTTCAGAGGACCATGCGGGTGATCGATGCCCATGAACTGAAAATGACATGAGCTGCTCTTTGTATTGCTTTTAACACAAAACATGATCATTTTCTCACAGTGTAGCCTTGTCAAAAAGTCATTTTATATTACTACAAATATAAATTTGATTTATAGTTGGAAGAAACACACAGCACTCTATTTTTGGTTCAATATATAGCACATGTATGATCCTTTCATCCATTCTTAGATAACTAAATGATGACAAACGTCAAACTTTCTCTTGCCTTTAGGCAGCGTATTTTCATATATGTCTCTCATCACTGATCAAGACAAATGGACTCCCCACATATAGCCCGGGCCGTACAGAAACAGTCTGCTGGAGCCTGTTCATCTAAACTGAACCACACGTGGCCAACCCATCAGTTACCAGCGTGCGGTCAGAGGCTGGACATGGCAACCACCGAAACGGAATGAAAGGCCTGTTCTTCTGCACGGAGGAGACGGAGCCAGGCAGTGGAAAAAAGTCCTCAGCCATTTCTCGACATGGTACAATCACAAGCTTCCTCCATCAGGACACAATTACAGGGAAGCTGGCACAAAGGGCTTTGTTTCTGTGTACGAGGGAGACGGCAGACGTTTATCTTGGGGGGGCTTCGTCTGTGGGAGAAAATCCAGTGGCAGGAAGACTAAAAGTACTTAAAGATCTCTAATGAGTACACTGTGTGAGACAAACGTTTTTTTGACACATTTGCTTTGGACTGTTGTCCCTCAGATGGATTTCAAATCTTGCACAAAAGCGTCTGTTCAGTAAGGAGCAGGAGAACGAGACAAAAGAGGCGGGAAGACTTGTCTCTCAAACATCTCTTCGTGGAGTAATCACAAATTAGTCCAAACACAAAGCAGCTATTGTGGCCGTCTGTGGACTGACTGAAGAGTGTGTGTGTGTGTGTGTGCATGAAAAGCATATTTTTCAGACAGACGGCTGCGGTCTATGATGATCTGCACAAAGAACTGCTGTGAAGTACTCATATGGTGAATCCAGGACAAAACTTCAGTGTCTTCAAAGAAGCTTAATTTATGGTGAATATTTAACCCGTTGGTGCTCAGTGCAGAGGTGACACTCAGCACTCAAACACCCATGACAACTTTCACCATTAGGAGCATCCATTTCTCGGGCAAATCCTGACATAAGGCCATAAGAGGAATTGTTGGGATGCCTACTGAAGGGCGAAACCTGTTGGGACTTGAGTAATGGAAGCTGCTGATATGAGATCTCTAGGCTCTGTACATACTCAGTCACTGCAAACTGAGAGCCATTGCAGAATGGTTTGCACTGCATTCAATTAAAAAGTGAAAATTATGGAAAAAGAGCTGAGGTTTTTATATGGATACCGACTGCAAAAATTGAAGAGAAATTGCATACACACCTCAAACAAACTGAAAATATTCACGTCAAACTACGATGTTGCACCGAAATTCCAGTCTTTTTAGAAATATTGCGGTCACACTACGTTAAATTTATAACCTTATTTTGTCATGTAGATGTTGCATGGAGCAATTTGTATGTGTGCGTGTGTGTGTGTTCACGCCAGCAACACAGCTGCTTCACAGATTGCAGCACTGTGTGGATTTTGTTCTCTCTCCCTCTCTGTTCCTGATAAGAGATTACACCAACCAGTAAAAGTAGCTGAGATTTTACGATGACAGTTCTGGCAAGAGAAGCACATAAGTCGACGCATTCTTGCAGAGGGCGCGCCCACCCTCTGCACAGGCAGGGGGAGCCGATAACGCTGCCCTCCGACCCATCAAAATCTCTGCCCGTGCAAGCGATGGCATGCAACGTCAGTCCCACCGAGGACAGGAATGTAAGCAACCATCAGGTATCACTTGGCTCTCGGGTCCTGATGGGATTTATGATGGAGGGATGACGGGATGAATCTTGGGAGGAACGTCTCTAAAATGTGGAATGAGAGCCCCAAGGCATTATGGGCCAGATCCAAGTTGACAGTAGGGCATTGAAGAGAGCGTGGAGCTATGCACTGCCACAAAAGAAAACTCAGTCTGTTATTTTACCTGAGTGGAATTCATTCCTCTTAAAAACAAACTCAAGTGCTGCTAACCTGTGGAAAATTAACTCTATAAACTCAGCACGCAAGAATATGAAAAATGATGCCTGCATTAAGTTTCTCTTGGAGATTATAAAGACAAAGAAGTATCATTTTCAGAGAATGTTTGTCCAAAATGCCGCTGTAATTGGCCACACGTGATGTTTGCAGCCTTGTGGTTGTGAAAATATGTGGATTGAATTATTGATGCATTTGTGCTTTCCAGGTGTGACGGCGAAGGTGAAGAGCTTGTCACAGTTTGTCTCCCTCTTCTGTTGGCACTGCGTCACTACAGCCTTCCTCAACATTCCCCTCAGAGCGTAAATAAGTCACACATTGAGTATAAAAAAGCCAGTAATAATCCACTTTAATACATGACTTGTGGTTGGCAGAATTCTCTCTCTCTCTCTGCGTCCTAATCTTAGTTGTTACTCCTGTTAGAAAGTCCAAGGTCAGCCGGAGCCTGCAGTGTTGACTCATGTCAACACGCGGCCGCTTCTGATTGTGGTAAAAGTGATTTGTGAGAGCTGCTGCCATGGCAACACAGCATGAACACACAGAGGCCGGGGGCCTGTGAGGATTTTGTTTATAGTGAGGTGGTTTTGGCCCAAAAGCTCTGGAGAAATGTGGGAGGAAAAAGGGAATCACAGAGGAGTGGAGAGAATAGGGCATTTTTCCAAATCTCTCAGACGGAAATAAGAAGTGGAGACAGAGAAAATCCACCAAAACACAAACCGTGAATTAGATGAGTACTTCTTTTTAAAGTTCCTAATCAACCACACAGATCAGTCACTGAGTTCCTCCTGACAGTTGATGTAATTAAATATCACTTAAGTCGTCCCGTCAACCTGTGCGGCAGGTTTTTTTTAATTAACTGACACATAGTTAATTAAAAAAACATGACACACACATGACACACACACATCTGACACATAGATTATTGATAAGCAGTGTACTTTAGAGTACATAAAAATCTTTTAGACTTCATACAATGGCGTCTCAATCCGCTTTGTGTGACGTTTGACAGCTTTAATCTGCGAACCAAAAAGTATGAATAAACGAACAGATTTGGAGACCTGGCGCAAATCGCTGTAAAACGCTGCCTTGTTCTAATTTTGACCCTCAAGGCAGCCTGTACGGGGTTGGAGGCATGGAAATGGTTAACATCGTCACCACCGGCCCCCAGCAGCCCCTCCCTAGCAGAACCTCCTCCGGTTACCAATCGCGGACAGATGGAAACCGCGCCTGAGCGCTCTGATCTGCCGCTTACCTGTGCAGCACATTTGGCTGTGCAGATGCGCGCCCACTTCTCCGCAGCTCATCTCATGGATGTAGTTCGTCCGTCGGTACAACATTTCCCAGTCGGACCCTTCCCTCCAAGCCCGCACGGGAGCGCACATCGTATCCTTCACTTCGGCCATCCTTGCGCGCACGGCGGCAGCTGCGGGCGCACAACGCGCGGGACTTTGTTGAAAACGCCCCCAAACCGAAGTGTCGCGTTTCTCATGTGCGGTCTCAGCCCTCAAAAGTTTTCCCTCTCCTCTATCCGAGACACATGGAGAGAGAAAAACACTGAGGGGTGTCCGGTTGCAGAGTCAGGTCGTCACTTTGTCAAAAGCCCGGCCCACTTTTGTTTTTGTATTTAGATGAACAAAGACAGATCTCCAGATCGCCCATCTTTTTACGCGCTACGTCCAACGTGCGTAAACACGATTAAAACCGCGCCAGGGAGGGACGTCCCAGAAACGCAGGAGAGATCCCAGAAACCCACGGTCCACGGGGCCCGGTAGAATGTTGAGCACACCACTGGGTGCCGTTATTTTAGCCCGGGTGCGTCTGTGCTTTTCCAAAGATTACATAACCCTCCAGGCCCCTGAATCCACGGCAGAACGTATAGAATAACCACGACACGAGTCATAATTAGAAAGGCGAGTGTGTGTGTGTGTATGTGTATGTATGCGTGTGTATGTGGATTTCTCCTCATTTCCATCGTGGCCACCGTCTGCTCTCAGCGTGACACATGAAACGTTGCCTCCACATTCACAGCAGCTGTGTCTCATAAATAAAAGGCTTACGGAGAACTCGCTCGTTTTCTCTCCTGCTGTCTAACCCTGAGAAATGTTTCACAGTGAACAGCAACAGGTACTGGCACACTTTCAACTATCACAAACACATTTTATGTTGTGGCAGTCAAATATGCTTTACAGCGAGGGAGTGGAACAGCCTGAGATATGGCATCGGCTCAAACAATAACATCCAATAACTGAAGAAATCATCTGTAGTTTGTGTTTTGCCTGGATAATTGAATTAAAATACAGGCAAATCTCACAGCTTTTGTGCAATAGTTAACGCCACAAACAAACCATAAATCTCCCCTTAGAATTATTCCACATGTGTGATTGATTGAGAAGTTGAGATGAGGACATGCAATTTCACAAATGTTATCCTACATAGCTCTAAATTCACATTTTACATTTTTGCATTGACGTTTGACTTTTTACTGTAAGCCGTGCGTTAGATTTCTTCCAGTAAGGAGAGTCAGCCGTCCTCTCCCACTGAAACAGAAAATGATCCCTGTGTCCTTTGTCTGCCTCAAAATGGGACACACAACCAAAGACTTATACCCACATGCAGGAGTTATTGCCTCATAACCGCTAATGTCCGTGCATTTGATCACGAAGGGCATGTAAGGACAAAGAGGGAGTGAATTTTTTCTACAGTCTGTGTGTCTGTTTTCACTTTTCTGGTTCAGCAGAGTGGGCAGTCCTCCATGTGTGAGTCTTTTACAGAGAGACACGGGAGCTGAGGGCATTTCTACAAGGTCCTGTATGTGCGAAATGCAGGTCCCTGGAGTCCTCCATGGACACTGAAGTAGATTTGGGTGTGGCTTCCTGAATGGCTTAGACCGATTCAGGCTGAAGAGTTGAGTTGTGAAGTAATTGCTTTTTATCTTTTATCCTTTGAGCCTCAAATGAGAGCCCCAAACTAAATAATTCATTTTAAAGAGCACCAAACACAAAAGATAGCAGCTTTAAAGTTCAAGGCATACAACTCGGATTCCTTTCCTGTCCTGAGGATTTCTGCTGGAGGAGGTACAGCAGCCTTCGGTTTGTTATGGTTGTATCCAAGATACACAGACCACCGACACCCTTAACCTCCATGTGTGACCGGCAGCACCACAGACAGTCTATGCTTTTTTTAACCCTGGCTCGGGGTAAAATCCCTTTTACCTACTTCCACCTTACCAAACTAAGCCAAAGGCACCTTGTTAATCCAGCCACTAAAATTTCACCCTTCACGTCCTTCCACGCAGCATGTGACACTGCAGCTCTTTGATTGACGCTGGACAGCACCGGCGACCAAAATCTAACACAAAACCCTCCGCCTCTGACCAGAATCTGAACATCAAAGTCCGACCCGAGTGTGGGAAAAGGATAAGGAATATGAGCGGTGCTGATGTGCAGGGTGCAGACTTGTTGTCTGCACTGCAGCAGGTCTGGTGCTGAAAGCAGATCGCCTCACATGCAAATCAGATAAATGTTGACAGAGGGCACAGATAACGCACAGCCTCGTTTTGCAATGCAATGTTTGCCTGTAATTTAACAGTCAAAAGTCTCTGCCAGGCAACATTTAGTCCAGGTGTTCAGTAGAGTGTACACAATACACATGTAGTTAATCTGTAATCGTACACTCATGGGCACAAAGGTAATCTCGCATTTCATGTTTCACCAAAATAATCCTTATCTACCTGGGGAGTGCCGGCTTGTCTTCCTGTGCAGACAGACAGTGCAGTACTAGACCGCAGGGCAATGATAAAGATAAATGTTTCGTTGCTGTGTTTCTTATCGAACAGTACCCAGCTTAGTTTGGAAAAACAACCACATCTAAAAACTTTACACTGACTTATATTTAAAGTGAGATCATTTGCTCAAAGACAACAAAAATTAACCTACAGAATTATTTCTGGTTGCCAAACAAGTTCCTGCTATTAGTTTTAAAGATTAAAATACGTCCCACACTTGTTGATTGTCAGTCTCTCTCCCTCTCTCTCTGTCATAAACACACAAGTACACCCATCCTTTAATTTGCCTGAGGGTGTGTGTTGTGTGTTTCCTGCAAAGGTGTGTTTGACAGCTGCTATTGTACAAAGCTGTGTCAACAGCACATTAAACTGTGTCTGAATACACTACAAGCTTCGTTTGCTGCCTAAAGGAAACCTTCAAACTGCCCCGTGGGGTCCAGTCATCATTGTTGCTTCGCAGTGGGGAGGAAATGTTTAATTTTCAAGCAGCCCACAAAGAAACCGGCTCAACAGGATTATAAACAATGCAGGAGTATCCACAATTGAAGTTGATACCGGTTTAAAGCATACCGAGTTATAATGGGCATGTCCATGAAAGAAAGGCAACATTTTATAAACACAGTTGGATGAAACGATAGAGCGACTTTTTTTAAAGTTTGAGACAACAATGAATCCTTCAGGGACTACCCACCATACTCCTGCTCTGACGTCAACAGTCACAACACACAACTCCAGCATTTACAGGGTTAACTGCACTGTCTCCATACCACAGGAAACCAAGACGAGCGAGGGAAAAAAAGGGGGAGGGGGAGTGAGGAAGAGAGAGAAGAAGCGTGCGGCACAAACGTACGCAGATGAACGGAGCAGAGACGAAGGGTGAGGACAAACAGGGACAGGACTTGAACGCACCTCTGATCTGACTTTCTGTCATCACCTCTCCTTCTATTTTACAAACTTCCGTCCATCTCTTACCTTCTTTCCTGCGCGTCCTCCACCGCCACGCGATGATCAAGGTGATTATGTGGCCCGCCACCACCAGGGCCGGGAACACATTTCCTGGGGGGCTTGCCGGCATCGGGCCTGGTTCAGAGTGGAGAGTCACAGGCTCCCGGAGCGAGGTGGGAGGGCCGAGGTGGAGGGGGTGAAAGGTGACGGGGGAGTGGAGGGGGCGCCTAGGGG
>OMNV01020100.1:73698-84002 GCA_900303265.1 Brotula barbata
TCATTCTGGTGCATCAATCAAACCTGTGTGACTTCATCTTCTATGTTTTGTCATTTAGGCTCTGATGTTAAGTTAATTGCAGTATCATTTGGTTTTTATGTGAAATGTTCCCAAACAAACTATGCTTCTGGCCTTTTCTTGCTAATAGCTTTATGTATAATTGATTACATGCATTTAAAATCAATAATTAAAAGAAAAATATTGAATAGTCGATTAATCTTAACATCCCTTTTGCTTCAACAAAAGTCGGTCATAAATAATGAGTCACAGCCTTTCATTACATTGCTAACATTTATGTGCACAAGGTTCTAGAATTGACATTTCTGTGTAGAGGATCTAATATCAAAGACGCTCCTCTTTTCCAAAGGTTTGCGAGGTGCGTCACAGCGTTTTAATATTTCTTCTGGAAGAACAAATAAACCTGAAGGTCAACCATCAAGAGTACTGACACATCAGAGAACGTCCATAATACTTCTTTTTCCTCAGCACACTGCCCACACACACAACCAGCCAACTCAGCCTAACCCTAAATGGAGAAGACTTCAAGTTGAGGGGTTTTTTTCTAAGGAGAGGACACTAGTGTCTGTGTTTAATTCTGTGTCAACCTGCTCAGAGACTAATTGAGGCCAGAAAGCAATATGGGAGTCAATAATTACCTAAAACAGAACGTCCTTCTCCATCTGCCTGTAGGGGATTACAGTTCAATCATAGCCATTGTCATAATAATAATCTAACAACAGCAGAAAGGAGACAAGGGCCACAGCGCCCTCTGCACGACACTCCGTTGGACCCAAATTGCTCACAGATTACTGAGACGCTTCATGTTTTGCAAACACAAACATCTGGTATCACTGCACTGCTCCAAACAACCACTGTTCAGCTGATTTATACGCGACAATGCTGCAATACTACTGCAATCGGTTTATGATGAAAAACCCATTGGCTTGTTTGTGTCACTAATACTTAGTCTGTCAAAAAAAATGAATGTGAAACAGATTCCCCTTCTACTGGGAGCAGCGTTTATGAATAAATCACATGCAGAAGAAGCGCTGAGCACACTGCAGAAGGCGTGGGTCACATGGCAGGAATTCACAGGCTTTAATCAGGGTTCTGAGTTTTTGATTAAATATTTAACCATTTGAAAGCGCGTCCTATTATAATGATGGCAGAGATCGAAAATATCTTATAAAATCCCAATCTGGAATTCATGTTGTCTGACTTGGGTCTTGAGTAGAGCTCATCATACCAGTGAATGGCTGTGCTGCCAGGTCTTTGATATTTTGTTAGCCTGTCAAAGAAATATTTGAAATGAAAAAGAGAAAGGTAGGTGAGGTTAGCTGGAAAATGATGGAACAGGGAGGCTTGATCTATGGCGTGACAGATGAAAGTCCTTGAGAAGTTCAAGAAAACACTTCTCTCATGATACAAGAATCTAGAAGTGTTTTGATTCAGGTAAAACAAGGAGGTCTGGGTTGTTGTGTGTCATGTGGCGGCAAACCAAACTAAACGGCAGCAACAGCAGCTCACTGTTTTCTGAGATGAGTAGACTCTTCATGCATCAAACATCTGGCAGCTGCAGTTCATAACTCAGCCCACAGGTTAGGCCATGATGACACCTCACTGTCATGGTGGAGGTAACATGTGGTGGGAGACACTGGCTGCTTTAACAAAAACGCATTCAACTACTCTGGCAAAAAGAAATACACCCAACATTCCAGTTCACACTTAATGGCGAGCAGTTTCGCCTGCATGGTTATGGTCCAAGTAGTAAAATGGAACTTCGCATTCTGGTATTTGGAAATTGGAGGAGTGGGGATAAAAAAAAAAGGTTTATTGCTTAAACAATACACACACACATCTGGTCAAGGCCTCTGCAATCATCACATTTAAACATTTCACACTTATATAAATATACCAATGTTTAGGATATCCATCTGAACATACACACACACACACACTCCTTCTATTGGAATCTGTGTTACCAGGGCCATTCAGGTTTCCAAACCATAGTATTGAAACATAAATACATATGTAACAAAATCCTGAACCTTAAATATCAAAAGCTGCGATCAATCGCCTCATTACTAGAACATCTGCCCACCTCATGTTCATCTAAAGTCAAAAAGAAGAGATTTTTCACAAGCCTCCTATCTCTTAGAAAGGTTGTGCTCTGATGCCTATGAAGACAAAAAAAGGCCACCTTGTTGTTTAGGTGAATAATATATCATACAATATATTATAAGAAGAATAATATGATGGATGAGAACTAGACGGATAAAGCTGTTCTATTTCTAACAGTGAGACAAGTGAAAGAGAGAAATCCCCCCAAAACACAAACAAGGTAAAACTAGCATTACTGTTAACTGTTAAAGGATAATAAACAAATGACATAACATACTTTAATGTTAAGTGATGTGTATTTTCCTTTAAATTTTTCTTTGAAATTCTTTGATTTGTAACCTGTAATTTTAAGTCTGGATGCCTTTGTGAATCACTTTGAATGGTCTTTGTGTCTGCATGGTGCTAAATGAAGAAACATGCCATGCGTGTAATGTAGAATGTCAAGAAATGTCACTGAGGAATGCAGTACATGTTGTTAAAAGTGATATTTATCATCGCCTGAACACAATACGACATGACACACTGTGACACCTGACATGTAATAATCACCTTGGTGAAAGAAAAGCAAATAAGCAGAACAAAGTGGCTGGACAAACAGCTTTTGGTTTGCATCCCAAAAACCTTTCAGGCTATGAATGATCAATAGCCAAGCGGTCGAATATGAGCTTTCCAGAGGGCACTTTCCCTGCTCTAAAATGGCAGACTAAAAGAACAGCTAATGGATGCCTTCAGGGCTCAGGACCATGAGTTGTGCAAAACCAGAGAGTCTTAGTGATCCACCCCTCGGGGCACCACAGACTGGCACAGAGCAGCTGCACTCAGGCTAAAGAGTGTTGAGAGAGGGGCATAAATCTTTTTACAGTGGAAATCATTCACAATGCAAAGGTGAGAGATCGTCGATCCAACATTTGAACAAGACTGAGACAAAATGGCAGAGTGGAAAGGCGATGGATGACTGTACTTTGTCTAAATTTGGCCCTGATCACATGAGATTGGTGTGATTAAGAGGAACTTGACTAACAACAGCAACAGGAGAGGTGGAAAGATGAGAGGTTGGTGTGCATCCGACTGGCCGCTGCAGTGAGTCATTAAAAACCCCTGGAAGGGCGCGGTCGGGCCGGAATGCTGGTAACCATGGAAACGTGACACACCAGAGAAATATGAGTAAATACAGAACAAGGCCAGAACAGTGGTCAGATGAGATATCACTTCCACTGGCAGCAGAGAAAACACAGATCGTTCCAGGAAGTGAAAGCGACTCAGTGGATCATCAGCACGTGGCCTCAACTGACCTCCCTAATGCTTAAAATGAAAGGAGTAACACAAGCTGGGGAGGTGGCTGGATCTTGGAAGTCACTATTATGGAAAGGGAAGCTGTGTTGTGATGATGTGTTTGCACCACATACATGACCAACGCCAGTACGCCAAAAACCAGAGAATTAACCTGACCACAAAAATGTCAAATGATAATTGGTGTCTTCTGTTAAAATGGGGACAGGAGGACCGCAGGAGACATACAAAGACACACTGTGCAAGACTCCAGCACTCCAGGCTGAGAAGAGAGGAGATCGTTCCTTTTGATGCTGCAGTCAATGATACACACACTCACTGGGTATTCATCACACATAATCGAACGGTGGTCTCATATTTTGCGTATCAATAAAAGCTGTCAGATAATAGATGAGTCACTGTCTGATCCATCCTGGCTTCCATCCCGACTCTCTGATGATGCGGTCAGCTGGGCGCACGGTGGTCTAATGGCACACGAGGCTAAGTTACCCTGCCGTGGGCTGCGGGAGAATCTTTTTTAAGCTCTATTAATATTTCAGATTGGAACAGCTGCTTCTTGCCTGCACAGAATGTTACTCAATTTTTACAACTGTAAAGCCAGCAGACAACAATGTGTTTTCCTGCAGTCGTTGTGGGACTGCTGTTCATGTCTGAAAGAGATGTAAAACTGTCAATTTATTCTGTTGTGTAAACTTAGTGAGAGAGACCCAAGGGCAACAATAATGGAGGGATTTCAAAATGAGGCAAATTATGCGCGGTTTAGAGTGGAAACATTCTGTGGAAGAATATTCAAAAACAGAATGAAATTGCTTATTGCCGGGCCAAATAAAAGTACATGAGAGGATCTCTGATATGGCCCCAGTTTGTTTATCTTCATGTTAGACTTCAGTAACATTTTCTCCGTGGAGGCTCCAGGACCCCCAATAGACAGTTTTCCTTTCTCTCCTTGTGAGGAATGTGGTCATGCCTCAATAAAAACACACATTCCCAATCTTTTCCTTGGGTGCCGCCCCTTTTCAGTGATACTAACGAACTCCCAGCTGAAGAGGAAAATATTCTAGCAAGAGGGAACTTAAGGTCATGGGTAATTTTCTGCTGCGGGATAACGATCGTATTTTTGGAGAATAACAAGTATAAAACAGAGCAGAATCCAGCCCTAGAGACCACCATCCTGACTGTGCCCACTTTATCCGAGTGATATGTGTGAGGCGACATTAAAGGGGTCGTATATAACCGCTTGGCCTCCCTGTAAACCCATCTCTGACAGTGTGAAAGGGCCTGCTATAGAATAAAGGCTTTCACTGAATACTCCACCTCCATTCTTTTCGCATATCAATCCACATTCCCCTCTCCTGAAGCCTGTCACGCCTTCCACTTTTGGAAGCACCATGACAAAAATCCCTTACAGTTACATTATCTGTCTGATCTGTCAGTACAGATCTGTCTGAAAGAGTCGCAATAAAGAGGTCCCATGAGGAAAATGCAGATTTTTTTTTTTTTATGATGCGGCGCCTCTCTGGCTGCTGATGTGCCTGCGGTCAGAGTTGGCGAACAAACAGCTTTTATAATAGCATCTCATGCCAGGCAAGTACTGAAATGGCACGAGGACAAGGGCTTTATGACTTACAATTACTGACAGAGTGAAATGTCAAGGGGAGGAACAGAAAACCAGCGCAAGACGATGACGCGGGCCTACTTAGAACCCAGAAAGCCATGGAAATGAGCAAGAGCACAACGAAAACCAATTTGCAACAAGACAATGGATGAAGATAATAGATAAGCTGCACACAGGATGCACCTTCCTCAGAAAGGGGAAAGACAAGACAGGAAAACACTGGGAGAAGGACAGAAAGTTGCTGACAGAGGCAGAGAGATTTTATGGGACCCTTTTGAGAGGCAGAGAGGATCCGGGAGATGTACTGCTTGGCAAGTGAGTATAGAGAGTCAAACAACAAAGACAAACAACTTACAATCTATCCAAGCATCACATTGCAAAGGTGAAGAGGTGAGGAAGAAGATGGGGGCGTGATTTCATACACAAAGCTGGACAAACAGGACCTCATGCTCTCTGTGTCATCTATCAGCACCATACCGGCTGGAACTGTCACCATGGAGCCACAGTCAACATCGATAAAGAGCTTTATAAAGGTGGGAACAGCCACTTACCTAAAAGAGAAAAATCACAAGAGAGAGAGCAGGCAGTTAGAAAACATGAAGTTTTATACGCCAACCTTCTCATTAAAACTATGACTAAACTGTGTTACCGTTGGATTGTGGTGAAAAAGCTTTTAATGTTGTAAAATACAGTTTTATATGCAGGCCACAGAACTATTTTAGGCACAGTGAGGGCAAAGTAACCACCACCATTTTGGGTGATTTGTCCACTACCTTCACAAACAGTGCCACCTTCTGGTCACTTCGGGTAAAGTTAAAGGAGACCCTCAAAGCGTCCTACAAGTGGTGGAACAGCCACCTGGTTTCAATTCCTTCAGCTGAATCCCATTTCCATGATAAAACACAGCATAGACAATTCAATTATGTCCCACGGAGAGGAGGATTAGAGGGGGGAGTGGACAATTAGACAGGATGTGTCAAATTATGGAGGCAGTCGCCCGTCTGAATTACAGGAAATCTGCAGGTAATGACATGATGCAATCACGTCAGCTAATTTAGGGGGCTACTCGATGAGGACGGTGGTGCAGCATGACTGACAGACTCATTGACAGCTCTAACAAAATCATACACAGACTCATATCAGATTATACACCTACAATAAAATCTTTATTATACAGGAACTTGATTAGAAGCTGGACTCTCTTGCAGTGATTTGGTTGGAAGCCAAATTTTCCATGTGAGCTCTTTTTATCTCATCATTTGCTGAATTACTTCCTCCACTTTTTCTCCTTTTTTCTCCACCCACGTGCACATACTTGTTGCTGTGCTAAAGATTTGCGCAGGTTTCTCACTCCATCGATATGAAACTCGGCTCAATTACATAAATCAACAAGATGGATAGCTCATCTAAATATCTGTAATTATGCTTTATAATCACTCATTTCCGTTTACCATCGTATGTTATTACACTGACTGTCTGAGCCATTTTATGCCCCTATAGCCAGTGGTGAAAGCAGTGCTTCCAAGGATTTTTGTATGTTTTCTACTTAACAAATACTGGTAAACCCTTGGTGTTGCACATGTACTTGCATTCTTTTGGGAATTGCTACAGCAAATCAGTAATTGAGCAAATTCAGACTAATCTCATCATTAAGAAAAGCTCCAACAACACATAAAGAGAGCAAGAAATGCAACTCGTGAAATTTTCAGATAGCAAGTGTGAGAATTGTCAGTGGTTGGACCCCATATCATGCTGTCACAACTGTAACAGGAAGAAAGCTACTGAGTGATAAATCAGTGTGAGCCATCCCAAAGTCATACACACTCCCACCCTCAGACAGGCACGGCAGAAGCAGGTGAGGAATCTGAAACACAACCCTCCGCTACCAAAGGATCTAAGCATTGCTGAACATTTCTGATCCTGAAACGGTAACCGGTGACCCCCTCATCTCTGAGAATTTACTACATACAGTATGTGTGTATCAGCAGCATTCAACAGATCACACACAAACAAAGACATAAAGGCAATGCATTTCAAAGACATTCCAGTCTAGTTCTTTTCTTTTTATCTGGATTATAATGTACCTACTAAACACCAACACAACTTTTTAGCATGCACGCCGAGCTCCCTCTGTTCTGTCTCATCCGTTTATCCCCTGCATTGTCCTCACGTTTCACTTTATGCTGGAAATTCTTGGCAAACACAGACTGCAGCAGAACAGAAAAGTGAAAGTGCTGATCTGAGGCTGGACAGGCCTCATGTCTGTTGCTTCAGGCAGAGCAGCACTGCAGATACACACAGAGAGGATCAAGTCAGGAAATTCAACAAGAGGCACTAGTGGGATACACGATCATGGAATCCGCGTATTTATAGTTCAGCATAGCTTCCATAGAGTCCACATATCTGTCTATCTGATACTACCCAATACAAGGGTCTGTGAATCAAGACATTCAGACAAATCAATAAATAAATATGTAGAGGTCCTAAGGGTTATCATGGCAGCTTGTACAGGCAGCAACAATTTGAGGTGATAGAAAATATAAGGACGTTACAAATGTTGTAGTGTAATGTAATGAAGCTCCAGTGTCTCTCAGGAGTGAACCTGCCTCAGCCTCGCCTTGTTGACACATACGGCTGTAACACTATAGTGCTCAGAGGTCAGGTGCACTGACCCTGAACCTCTCTTTAGAAGCAGGCCGTCTCCGTTTGGTTCTGAGCACGGTGGTCCCCCTCTCACCAGTGCACAACCTTCAGAGAGAATGGCTCACAACAGGGCACTGTTTGTGAAAACATGCTGATATGGGCCAGACAGGAAGGATGGAGACGGTGAAGTGTTCAAACACACACCAATTCAGACACAACTAATGGCACGCCAACCACAGAGGTCAAATGTTAAATAGGTTAAAAGCGCCAGAAGGTGGGGTGGAGACATTGTTAAAGGAGGCAGGGGAAAGACTGATGGAGGAAAGAGTTTCATTGCCTTGGTAAAAGTGACCTTTTTTCGCTGGGGAGAGGAATGAGCCGAGACGAACAGAGAGGTTGTTTTATGAAGCAACACTGACAGACTATCAGTGACACATCACCAAGGCCAAACATCAACAGAGGCCATGCTGGTCTCAAAACATACAGCACATCTTCAACACCGTCAGGCTGTAAACCAGTGATTCTGCACAGAGGGCCTGAAAATAGCTGACAAGAACAGACAATGGAAGCAATAGTCTTGCTGTGACGACATGCTTACAAATGAACTGAGCCTGACTGAGTAAGCGTCAGCCGTCGACATATTAAGTAACTCCTTTGGGAGCGCTCAACCAAGCGAGGGAGCTTTTGTCTCCTGCGCCCCAGGGAAAACATTCTCTGCCTTTGCGAGTGCGTAGGACTCCTTCAGATCTCACTCCAGGATCATTTAAATGCCTCCGTCGTACAAAAAGTTGCTCCAAAGCGTTACCACATTTCACCAGGCCAGAATATGCCAGGAAACCTCAACAAACAGCTTATAAAACCTTTGCCCGTCTGGCAGGGTCCTGGCACCTCAAAATGGAGGCTTCTATCCATAAATCTCCGTCAGGCTGCTCTGGAAATGTAGGCAGAGAGCATCAATAACAAGCGATTGTCTGGGAATGTGCCAGAGATTAACACCTGCAAGTGGTGAGTAAGAAAAGTAAGTTTGAATAACTGAATGTGCAATAATGCAGATTGGAAGACAACAGAATACAAAGAGAGGACGGAAGCCAAAAAATGATGTTCAGATGTTTTGTTGAAAAGCCGCGCATATTTCAGAAGTTAAGGGTCACAAAATACATTTTCTTAATTATTGAGGTATTTGTGCTTTACTAGAGTATTTCCATATGGTGCTATTTCTTACTTTGACTGGAAAAATATCAGAAGGATGACTGATGTCATTCAACTGATAACTGTAGTTGGAAGTTACAATAAGACTTTCAACAAGAGTTTAAGATGAAAAAATGTCTCAGGAGGGCTGTGGACCGGCAACATTATCGACAGCTTTAAAACGAAAGAGGTTGGATCATTTTGTCTCATCCTAAGAATTTTTATTCTGCAATTCGTCATTTTCATCACTTGATTTTCTTCCCTAAAGAGATGCATGATCAAGTATGTGCCAGATACATAAAAGTACATCAGGAAAATACTGTGACTTTTATTCATAATGTGTAAGATGTTATCCTTTGCATCAGGTGAATCTTTGTACCAGACTCAGGACTTAGTTCGGTTTAAAAAACAAGAGCGTTTGCATACACATCTCTTCATGTTATTCCTAAGAACACAAGTAATGAGTCACACGTGTATGCAAACTTTAATGACCTGCGCGCTAAACTTTACTAACATGACACCATGCCGCAACCTGGCAAATGGCAGGCAGCAGCAGAGACGGCACACACACACACGCACACACACACACACACACACACACAGGTCAGTTTTCCCCACATCACTCAGTCTGTCTGCTGTGCTTCCTGCACTGCGATTCTCTCCAACAGTCCCATCACTGGAAGGGCAGGGCTAAACTTGGCTGTATCACTGCTCTTACCGCGGCGATGCAGCAGCCGCTCTGTTCTGCAGGTCCAGGCGCAGACGCATTATACTGTGCCGCATGCAGCAGCAGCAGCAGCAGCCTCCCACATCATCTCAGTCAGGGTAGGTTGCAGACACAAGCATGCACCCCCCCTCCACGTACACACACATTCATGAAAACACACCATGTCAGCAGCATTATTACTCCTGACCCCTCTACTCAAACCCCCATGGACTCGCTGGGACACAAAAGGGAGACAAAAGCTTTTCATTCCTTTTCTCCACCAAAAAACAAGCAGAGAGTGAGCGTGAACAGAGGATTAGCATTCCTCCATTTAACCCCGTCAACTTTTTCAATCCATACGTAGAGGAAGTCCTCTCCTTCACCAGCAAGGAATTGTGGGAAAATGAGGCAGTCCCAAAAGATGACAAGAGCCTGCGGAAGAAGAACGCCTCGGACAGAGTGGAGAGGAGTGGAGAGGAGTACCTTTGAGAGAGGTGATCTCATGCTGGATGGACCTAGGAGTGTCCATGCTCTCCTCGTTCTCTCTGCTGCCTCGTGCTCCAAACAGTCGGGTGTGAGAGCTGCAAGGTCAGCTCAGTGCCGAAACACACCACGCTGGAGGATGGAAATGCCCCTGCTAACGGTAAATGTCTGCTCCTTTCCCTTTGACTCTCTCTCTCTCTCCCTCGGATGGTCTGCTGCTGCCACAGTGGTTGGCAGCTTAGTGTTTTTGTTCACTCT
>OMNV01020106.1:0-32159 GCA_900303265.1 Brotula barbata
CCCCCCCCCCCCCCCCCTGCAGAGCGTCACGTGCTCCTCGATTACTCTCAGTGCACCTCGTGACCTGACAGCTGACAATGTTGTTTCACACTCTCAATCAGCTGTGACTGGGATGTTTGGGTTGGGGGGCGTGACGCGTTCGGATCCCGGCTGACGGAGTGTTGGTCTCGGACCTGTGGAATTGCCTCTCCGTTCGTGGCCTCAAGTGCGACACGGATGTTTGACAGAGTTGCTGCTGTGTGTGTGCGCGCGTGAGTGTGTGTGTGTAGCCTGGAACCCGGTGAGGATGGAGACACGGAACAACGTTTACGTGACTCCCCGGCTGAGCTGCCGTGTCACGGGCAGCCAGGAAGACATCTGACGCTGTAATCATGTTAGCGCGGGAGACATGATGTGGAACAAGTCTCCCCTGATTTAGGACCGGGAGCATTCAGTCGTCGGCGCGCGCTGGAGCACACGCGGGATGCGGGGATCCCAGGAAACGGGGCTTTTTCAGGTTTCACTGCCGCTCATGGTGGCAGTGATGTGCTGTGCGCAGAGGTGAGTCTCTCACCGGAGACGCGTGTGGACGTCCGTCTCCTGCCTGCCTTACCGTCCTCTTCCTCTCTTTCAGCGTCAACGAACCGGGAAACATGTCTTTCGTCAAAGAGACCGTGGACAAACTGCTGAAAGGATATGATATCCGCCTGCGTCCAGACTTTGGAGGTATGGCGGAGGCGTTTCCACGTTCACTTAGTTCTCGCCGTGTGCCGCTGAAACGCAGCTTTAACTTTATTTTGTGTCTCTTCCAGGTCCACCGGTTGCTGTTGGCATGAGTATAGACGTGGCGAGTATAGACATGGTGTCAGAAGTCAACATGGTGAGTTGTTGAGCCCGAATCGCTGTGAGTCGCCACAACATTGATAAATAAAAGAAGCCTGTGTGATAAGAGTGGTTCTCAAACTGTGGCAGGACTGCAACTATTGACTCTTGAACCTGGTACATCATACACAAATGTTTTTGCAGAGTATCAGACGTATTTTGAATAATGTCAAATTATTCACAAATAAAAAGAACAAGTCATAATTCAAGTGATAATCCTTAATCTGTTTTAGAAAAAAAATCTGGTCCGTTTTGTTGAGTTATTCAACTGATTTGTAGTTGTCACACACCTCTCCCTGTAGGGGATTTAATAAACCGTGTCTGACCTGACATTCCCGGGGAACAGACAGTCCTATGTGGACAGATTTTCCTCCCTGTCGAACCTTTACTGTTGTTTTTCATGACCTGAAAATGACTTTAACGTAAACTCAGTCCATTCCTGCTTTAAGCGAGATTGCATGTATGTGTATACATTTAAATCAATGTACTGTAGCTTTAAGAATTAGATTTTAGTTTTGCTGTTTAACATGTGCACTACATCAAGTAACTTTTTCTGTGTGAATACTATAAACTTCTCAATTACGGTACAGCAAACAGGCACGTAGGATGATTGTTAGGGGTTTTTTTCTGAGTCGGTGGATTTGCTGCTCCCGCCTTGTATGTAAATAAGATGATTTCTTTTTCTTTTTCCGTTTGTATTATCTGCAGTGCTCTGGTCAACATGTATTTATGGATGCTGTATCTGTATATGAGTGTGTGGTGTAGCACCGATGCTCTAATGCTCCTTTTATAAGACCAAGTCAGCAAATTCTTTAACTATGTCTCGTCCTTTCAATGTAAAGACACAGTCAGGACCTTCAGGGGTGTGTGCACGTTTAACGTCTGTATGCTGTGTATCTTTGCCCCGAACTGCTGACAGAGATCAATGCTTGATCACATGCTACCAAGAGGAAATGGCCTCTGACGTGGTGTCTTGTGTGCTGCATTTCTACGCAACAACGCTGTGCCTGAATAAGATTTACATTGCAGCTAAAGACAGCTAAAATTTGTGTGAAGTTAAGGTGGTAACTATTTGCCACATGTAATGGCATCGGTTTATTGACACAGCATTAATTTATTTAGCAATTATAGGAAATAGAATCGCTTGTTTGGAGAATGTTGTTATATTGTTTCCTGGCATCCAGCTCCACCTACTTAATGATGCACAGAGCTAATTTTGTAAACATCAGTTATCTAGGATGTTCATTTAAATGGTGACTACTTATCACGTAGACAATTTGAGTGTGGATGACTTTGATTGGAAGTAACTAAAATAAACAATCAAATCAACACAGTAGTTTCTCTCCCATTAGCTTTGAAAATCTATAGTCAGCTATAGTAAATGCTAAGTTAATTAAGTTTCGCCACTTAATGGCCCAAACATAATTTTCCTATTAGAGACTGCAGCCGCTTTTTACTTGAGTTATTATCTGCATTTCCCTATGATAGTATTTAGGCAAGCATATCAGACTCAGAGTTTTTTAATGGATCAGGCCTGCAGATGGGACACAGGAAATGTATTTCCTCTGACCCGGGCAACTGAACACAAATGAACACCTCCAGCCCGGTCGCAATATATGCTCACACAGGACTGGCAGCAATAATGTCCCTGAGACATTAGTCAAGTTGCCCTGACGGTGTTTTATATAAATATGTATCAATAACACATTTGTATTTATTTGTGTTGTGTTGTGTTTGTGTATTTTTTTGTTTTTCCAGACATCCAAGAACAGACAAATCATTTCTATTAATGTGCAGCTCTGTATTGACCATGTTTAATTATAGTGTATACCATATTACACTATAAAATGAGACAAAAAACAAACAAACACAAAACAGGTCTAACTATTTAAGTACAATATTTTATTTTATTCTGCGCAGCCATTGGCTCAAACTCAGTGGGAGCTGTCTGTGGTCCTGAACAAGATTCCTTTGTTCCTGTCTCTGGTAGTGAAGCTGCATCCAGGTGCTATCCAGAGAGCTCTGACATTCGAACCCTCCGCTCATATTAAACTCACTAGAGCATCTCAAAGCTGTGAACCCGTGTGCTTGCAGAGAATCCTCTTTGCTCACTGGGATTCCACTGTTAGAAAGCGTAACCTTGCCTCAGGTAAATAAAGAAGAAAAACCAATAGTGCAGCATCTCACCGGAATCCTCATCTCTGCATATTTTACAATATGCTGCTACGTTTGAGGGGATAGGTTTATATCAGAATAATATCAAACATTTTTCCTGCAATGGAATTTACAAATTGTTTGTTATTTCTTGTGAATTCAATTTATTTTTATTTCATTCATTTCTTTTGCAGTAATAAAACAATGATGTTTGATAGGCAGCAGAAATCCAGACAGCCTTTTTCCAGGAATGTCAAATCAGGTACAATATAAGAAAAATCCTGAGAAAGTTCAATATGAATATAAATATATGGTGAATATAAAACTATGAAATCTTAAATTTTCTGATATCTAAAATGCAGAAATGCAGTAATGTAGTATTTACATCTCTGAGGCAGTATTTTTCAGTAATAAATGTGACAAAAATGACTGATGACAGCTCTTGCACCAATGAGAGCTTCCTCTCTCTCTCTCTCCCTCAGATAGGTAGAGAACATAAAGGTGTTGGTTGGTTGTAGAAACAGTCAGACTCACACAAGGCATTGGTCTATAACGTGCGTGGGCGAGGTTGCAGATTGTTGTTTTAGAGATGGCTTTATTTATTTTTTTATTTTATTAAGCTTCCTTTTCGTCACTGCTGTTAATTCTAATCATCTTTCCACGAGGTCCATCTCCAGCTGTGTATTTATAAAGAATTCCTGACCGAGGCTTGACCCAGAGTACCCACTTTTATTATTGAGCCTGTAGATGCCCAAGTACCATGTGTTTCAAAATAGATGCAACCGGTCATATTGTTACACATTTGTTTAGTAGCAACAGTATGAGTCACCTGGAAGAAAAATCCATCATCTACTAAAATATCCATCCATTCTGACAGATTAACATTAGCCACTCTTTGCCTGGAGGAAGTGTTACCCTTAAAAGGCGACACTACAGATGTTCTCCTGGATTCATATGGAAGGCTTATTTGAAAAATCACACAACACACCAAATAGCTGCAGGGTCCAGCAACTTACAAGGTTAGGAAACTCAGCCAGAAGTGTGTAGTGTTTGAAAACAACAGCGTGCAATACTGCACCTGGTGTCATCCAACATTGATACTGTAATGTACTTTATGTCCCCACTGGAAAAAAAAACTCACTGTGCAATTCAGAATCATTATAATCTTCTTTTTTCCCCTGATTCTGATTATAATTTTGCTTCCTTTTGCTCAGATTATGTGCGGTCATCAACCTTTTTATCCTATGAACCCCCAAATGGCACAGGGCAAAAACTGGTGGTAAAGCCTTTAAATTGGTGCTTTAAGTCATTGTTTGACTATTTTCATCATCTTTTTCTGTTCAGCACCTGTTCAGCAACTGCACCTGCATTTTTTGTACTGTAGATTAGGAAAGTTTATTTATACAGTACAGCACCAATTCAAGGTGATTTACAAAGGCATACAAAGACATTAAAATGAATGATTACAGATTAGAGGAAGTCAAGATGTATGTCCAGGATAAAAGCAATTAAAACAAATTTTAAAAACTAAGTTAAAATTTCACTGCATGCATAAATTGCCATAGTAAACAAGAGAGTTTAATTTAGATGAGTGGAAATTACAATGACAATAAAGTTTATTATTAATACACACTGTACATTAATACATACAAAGATGCATTACAATGGTATTTCCTGTCAACATCTCAGGGGAGCTATTCATAAATATAGTATAACAGAAAAAGTTGAACAGCCTGAAAAACTGCACAGCGATAAATAAAGAGAACATCTAATCCCACTCTGATTATTAAATAGTTTACTTAGACGGAAGGTTTGGAGGTGATAGTGTGCATATCCCGGTAGTGCTGCAGCACTTCCTTAAGCTCCAGCCTCTGTACTTTCTCTCTCACACAGGCGGAAACACGCATTCACAAACACACACGGTCCCATAGTGTGTGGGAGGATGTCAAGAATGGAGTGATTTAATGTCTAGTTTGTAAAAATACATATGGTACACATTTGAATCCCACTGGGAATACACGTGTTGTCTTCCAAAGTGATGAAACACTCACAGGGGGCAAGCTTCTCTGTGTGCTATTCCTGTACTCCCAGCAGACATGGTGTTAGTTAGGTGTTGAAGTAGATGATGTTTGACTGGCACACAGTAACTATGTCTGAATATGAGACTGAACTCTCCAAGCTGAAAATGACACCACAGTCTCGTCCTCCCACTGGGCCTCATTTACTCACTGGTGCTGAGAACAAACCTCGTTCTCTCTCTTGTGGTCTTCATAGATTACACCAAAACAGCATCGCACTATTCATGGAAGAACTTTGCCAAAGCAGAATTTTTATTCGTTCTGTCGCCTCTTCATTTACAGAATTACACCAATATCACAATTGGATGTCGAGAAGCACTCGTGGTATTCATAATTTAAATTCACAGTTTACAAAGTGCTTTGGTACCACAACAAATGTGGAAAACCTTTAGAATAACCAATATTTCATATTGGAACAAACAAGTTATTGTAATTAATATGACAGATTCACATTCTGACACTCACATCAGATGTTTTCCATAATTATGAGTTGGTTACATCGTCAGAGGGACCCACTACGTACTGGGGGAATACTAGATGAGGCCCAGCACAGGGCCCAGAGGAACTCCTTCAAACAGGAACATATACTAGACACTGCAATGTACAGAGATACTGTTTTGTTTTTGACAACAATGGGTAAGTTTTCAGTATTTAAAGTGGACATTTTGTGCTTTTTGTCATTTTCCTGTGTTTTACAGTGTTATTAAGAAAAGAATATGTGTTGAACAAAGTTGCAAAACTTAGCCCACAAGTTTACACCTATGGAACTGGCAACCTAAACCCATACATTCCTTCACTTTCATACCTCTTTACATCAATATGTAACACATCTGAATTTAGCTTCCCACACACCCAGTAGGACACACCCACACAATACGAGGCCAGAAAGAGCTTGGTCAGCATCCATGAATGTGGACTGTTGTGATGTAATGCAGCTGGATAATGAGATAGCTGGCCTTTTTTTAAGGTCTGGGCAGCAATGGAGATTAAAAGTGCATCAATGTAGGGTTTTATTTTTGCACATTAAGGCATTGTGAAGGGGCATCGTTGGATCTTCTGTGACATTACGATTCAAAGCATGAAAGCACACTAAAATTCTGCGTGATCCAGACATTGAGTATGATGGTAGGTAGATAGTGGCCATCTCTGGAGTACAACGGGTGTTGTGTAAAGATGATTCACCCAACCCACATCATTGGCGCGTGTGGGAGAAAACCTAATGTCTTTAATAGGGTAAAAGAGAATCGGTTCTACTACAGAGAGGTGAGAGCTTCTCCAAAGAGAATTAAAAATACAGCTCCAGCCAATCATTTTCTGGACCCATAGTTGAAGTTCAAGTCTAGTTTTAGTCTTTATTTCACTACTGAGGCATCACTCACACTGACGGAATCAGTAGATTTCAGAGAATCGTCACCAGGAAGCTCAACAATTTCATGTTTTTCAATGGGTTCATTATTCTGTGTAGCAAAACAGCCACCTATGAGTATAACTCAATCCAAACACATGGATTTCCTACAAAATCCACCTCCATAATCTGTCATATGTTGATGCAATGAGGGAATCGAGAAAAATCTAGCAATTTGTCAGTCCTGGTGGTATGGAGCTGTATTTTGAAATGCAAACTGCGATGACAAGCATTCTTTAATAGACCAACACATACTCCTCACTTATTGACATCTTGATGTTATATTCAAAGGAAAGCTGGGAACTCAAACATATTATTCCAAATTCTGAATCCTGCACCAGTGGAATAAAATGTTGGCATTTTCAGCACGGCCAAGTTTTTGTTTATTTCCTGAAACCTGCTTATTTATTTAAGAGAGCATTAGTCAGCAGAATGACGGCAAGTCAGCTAGTAAAGAGTTCCATTAAAGGCCTGCAAAGAAGCTTTTGTGTTTGATGGCTCCACTTGTAGAACCAGCTGTGAATCTGAATGCTCACTGAATTATTGACAGCCTTATCTCTCTGGCTATCTATCTGTCTGTCTGTCTGCCTGCCTGTCTGTCTGTCTGTCTATCTATGTATCTATCTAAAATGTTGCACTGGTTAACCCGATGGTGGCGTTGTAATAAACTTTTTGGCGTATAACCTGAACCACAAAGTCATAGATTCAAAATTATTCTCAAAATTATGCAAATTATTTCTTGGTGGGCAGGTTGGATATGATTCAAGGAGGAGCCTATTAAATCGGTACTGCTACTTTTACTATTTAGCCTATCAATTATTAACAGTTGGTCTAGAACACATTTTTTCCCATGGAATTTCTTGGGTCCACGTCCACTCATATACTGTAGTCAACAGAATCATTCATTTGTAGAATGATCCACAGCCGCTCAGCTACATGACAGCCAATTTTAGCAGAACGGTATAGAATATCAAAGAACAAAGATTTAAAGATTTTCAAAAAAAGTTTGGGATAAATACGTCACCAAACATGGTGGACAGGTGGGCAGTGGCTACCTGATGGTGGTGCTGTAACAACAAAAATAAAAGAATCAAACTTTTATAGCTAGTCGGTGACCAATTTGAGGACCATTTAGCCTTGCAGTGTTCCTTGGTCACTGCATCCTCTGCGACCTTCATTTTCATTTAGAAGATGCAGCAGTGTTTTACAGCAATGGAAAAAAGTGGTCAGCCGTCTTAGCTGAAACACAGCATCGATGCTGCGCCTGCAGTAATGGAAATCTATAGTCTAAGAGCTAGTGCCAGTCTTCAGTGTGGAATGGCTGAGGAGGGTTTCTCTTTAAGACAGGTCTTGAAATATGGCTGCCGGGGGCAGACTGATGAGAATCAGAGTTGTTTGACAATTCTATAAATATCACGTTTGCTACAGAAAATCTATTGCAAGCTTCAGGCTGTACACATCCAGTTGTTCTCAACTTATTGGCCAACCCTGACCTCGGTAATAACCATACTGAGGGCTACTTTGGCCCACAGAAATTGCAGATCTCGGACGCACAGGATTATATGATTTATTTTGCAGCTGACAAACAGTGTCATGCTGTAAGAGGTACATTTCTCTGACTCACATTAATTTAGAGAACAGCTGCGTGACCTTGCTGCGTTACTTTCCACAGGATTACACGTTGACCATGTACTTCCAGCAGTACTGGAGAGATAAGAGACTAGCCTACGCAGGGATCCCTCTCAACCTGACGCTGGACAACAGAGTAGCGGACCAACTCTGGGTCCCTGACACCTACTTCCTCAATGACAAGAAGTCCTTTGTGCACGGTGTCACTGTGAAGAACCGCATGATCCGACTCCACCCGGACGGCACCGTTCTCTATGGCCTCAGGTGAGTGCTGTTGTTTTATGACTGATGTAATCTCCATTGATTCCTTCCGCTGTGGAGTTGGAGTGGAGTGGAGCACATTACACAGAGAGGAAAAGAGGGAGATACCAAGACAGATTGCAGATAGGAAACTTTTATTTGTTTTGTAGAAACAATTTAAGAGGTACTTTTCACAGCTTAATGCTGATGCACTGGGTCACAGCCAGGTGTTTTGGATTAGGTTTCAAACTCGGATTCTCATTATGACATAGCAGCCATGCAGTCTGGAGGTGCCGTTTAAATTTACATTTCCAAGACATACTGTATATGCCTTTACAATTAGTTTCACTTCACAAGGATAAGAATAAAAATCAATACTGTAGTTTGACTGTGTGGTGTACAGCATAAATGATGCTCCAGACTATATAAAGCATGCTCACCACTGTACTGTAGTGGATCATACTGAGAGAATCCTCTCACTATATGGAATGTTGAATATAAGAGTGAGCTTCGATTTTAGGAATATCTAAAGAACTCCTGTTTTGTCTCATTAGCTGATCACTGGTTTACTTAAAGTGATAATCCTTCAATTTGCCTTTTTCCTCTCCCAACTGGCATCTAATGGTAGTAGGGAGCAATAACAGCGGATTCTTTCATTTAACTGTGGAGACAAGACTTGTGAATCCAGTTTTCTCTCATTTCCTTGTGTATTCTGCCATTGTATTTTTATGTTTCTTTGCCATAACTAGATACCGTTAGTTGGAGTTGCCTTTATAGCTTCTCCTTACATGTTGCCTTACGTGTTGCCTGACACTCCTATGAAACATTTCACACTGTGACGCATGACAAATATGAAAATCAAAAACACCATGGAAAGTTGTTTGTTGTTTTTACAGCATAGGCGTCCAACATCATAAAAGCTGAGGTTGATTCCTTTAGAGATGCATGCAGTAAGATGAACCTATATTTACAGGAGATACTAGATACCGTCGGGGAGGCTGGGGATGTAAACAGTGTGTTCTCGCTCGGTGTTCACTGTCTTACTGAAGCATGGGGGTGTAGATGTGCATCTGTGTGTTTTTGCAGACCAATCCAATACAAAGTTAAAAAGAAAAGGGCAAAATGGAAATAAGAAGATAGAATGTGTATAATTTCCCCCCGTACAAATACAGGAAGATAGCGCGCTTTGGAAATGTTGTACTGTATTACTTTGTAAACTTGCACTGCAGCTTAAATAACAATTATGTGTGCTTCTCCCATGGTTTTGCTTTGATTCAGAATCACAACAACAGCGGCCTGCATGATGGATCTGAGGAGATACCCCCTGGATGAACAGAACTGCACTCTGGAAATAGAGAGTTGTAAGTTTAAAGCCCGACATCTTGTGCCTGGTAAAGAAATAAGGTTGACAGCTCGACTTTTTCACCACTTAAAAATATGAGTAGCTTTGTGATTCTGACAAAGAAGTTCTCTCACTCCCTCTTCTAGTGGAGGCAGAAAGTGCACAGACTGCTGAATTGCTTTCGATATATTAAGCTGTCATATCTCAATGAGATTGCTTGCTTCACCATTTCTGGTTAGAGCTACTGTGTCTGTCAAGGAAGAGTTCAACTAGACGCTGATTCCAAAAGTATTGCATGGTAATGATTAGTCCAGCTCCATCAGTCTTAATGACACCTTCAGCTATACGTCTACTGTGCTGCCATCAAACTATTGATGATGCTTATGGAATTCATTAATGTGTTATAAGTCAGGCATCCTACAGTGACACACGTCCCCAAGAAGATTTATATCTCACACAATCAGCAGTTCCAACCCAAGGCCTATGTGGTTCACAGAGCTTAAATCAACCGTAGCCGTAAAATACACAATAAATTTTTGTGGATGTGATGTGATTCCACTCATAAGAACCGTACCTTGTGTTGTTTTCTATGCCCCTTATATACAGATGGTTACACGACAGATGACATCGAGTTCTACTGGAAAGGAGGAGACAATGCTGTGACTGGAGTGACGCGCATCGAGCTCCCTCAGTTCTCCATAGTGGACTACAAACTGGTTTCCAAGAATGTCGTCTTTTCCACAGGTACACAAGACTCAAGCCATGATAAAGTGGTTTGGATCATTTGTACAGATTATTGGATCACTTTTCATTCATCGCAGCGAATCCTGAATCCATAAAATAACGCATCCGTCATGTTTGCTGAAAATAGAACTTTTTTCTATTTTTATCCATTTCTTTTGTCGATTAGAGTTCAATCATCATATGGATAAACGTTGACAACTATTATTTTAAGTCTTATAGATTTTCTGAAGATTTCCCACTACTTTTCCCACCACAAGGCATGTACACATTAGACTCTCCGAATTGTAGGATTTGCATCACTTGGCTTCTCTCAGTATAATACCAGAATTAATACCAAGCCTGATAAACACAAAGGTGGGGGATGGGGGGGTCACTCTTTATAGAATGTACACATGAGACATAGCACTGACAGCATAACTTTTAAGGATTTTACAATCAAGGTCAAATCTTTCATGCACTACAGATAAACTCTAGGTTATGTTTGCAAATACTTGTAGCAACCTCTGGCATGTGTGTCTGCCAAACAAGAACTTCAAGTCTGGAAGAGCTGTGCACTGCTGACCAGATATTGTCAGTCAATCAGTCAGTCAGCTGAAGGTGTAGCAAGATCTAAGCCTCCAAATTTTGGAGACTTTCTGTAATCACAGTCACAGACTTCTCTGTCCTGTACCCAATCATGCCTCACTGCAGGCCGTACGAACTGTTAACAAGGGTTTGGGATCATTTGACTTTTTTTTGGGTTCCAGATTTTTAATGTCTTGGATCTGTTTTTTACCACTTTCATTTCCTTTCATAAATACATCGAGTTATACTACATATTTCCATATTTTGTTGTTTACACTTTAGCTCAAGGCTAAGTTTCATGATGTGATTTGCAGTATGAGCCACGATCGCTTGTTTCCATGGTGATGAAACCAGTTCACGAAGCGATTACCATAGGAACTGAAACAAAGTGTAAGACATCTGTGTGGCTCTTGAATTAAATAGAGCTATTGCTTCTTCACTTTTGTCTGCAGGTGCCTATCCTCGACTGTCTCTGAGCTTCAAGCTGAAGCGGAACATTGGATACTTCATCCTGCAGACTTACATGCCCTCCATCCTGATCACCATCCTGTCCTGGGTATCATTCTGGATAAATTATGATGCCTCCGCTGCCAGAGTCGCATTAGGTAGGCTGTGTCCCACGCTGTAGATTGACCTCTGGTTTCTAGTTTAGTGCCATACTCAGCCCATCTTTTCAGTGCCTGACGCTCTACTCCAGGGTACTCAAACCAATGCATGAGTTTGCTTACACAGCGCGGCCATGCATGCAATATTTGGTAAAAGAAAGAGTCAGTACATTTACTTGCACTCAATACTCCGTTATTTGTCCTTATCCTGCAAAAAATACGATGAAGCTGCATTCATGCATGTAATAAATAAGAGTCTGCCGCTCCCCCAGTACACACTACATGTTGTGTAATCGCATATATGCATACACGTGTTGTGTATGAAGCGAGGAAAATGCATTCAGATTTTCTGCAGTGGAAGTTTCATGTCTTGTACTTGTAGTGTTGCCTAAAAACATCTTGCAGTCTTTCCCATTTCAACACACTTGCATGTCTGGGCTCAGTGAAATTAGATTATTTATGAATCTAACAGTGCGATCCTCCTGGATTTGTTTGTGTGAAAGGGCTCTGAAGCAGCGCTCTGTCTGTGCTGCTTTGTGATGTAACATGAGACTTTACTAAGCCTCACACTTTCCAGTGGTTTCTTGGACTGAAACAAATGTGAGGTTGGGCTCGCTGCTGTTATACGTTCACTAATAGTATTGATCTGAGAGAACAGTTACCTTAATGGAAATCCTCATTCACTTTCTATGGACTCAAAATTCTTCTTAAGGCTGTGTTATTGCACCATTTAGGGGCATGTACATATACGTTCAAAGTGGACTAATATGCAGCTGGAGTCGGAAGCAGCCCCACATCCTGAAGGAGGGGACAGACAGGCTGCACAATGAGTCCCTGTTCAGAATAACACCGTCTGAGACACTAAGATCGATGCCATTAGAGAGCATTTGCCCTTACTGTACGGTCCAAATTCAATCACTGCCTATGTGTTAATTCACTATAGGTGTCCATTCTCTCTGTCATTACGGTGGTAAGAGTATTATGAGTAATGGTAAATCTGCAGGAGTACCCATCAAGCCTTATATATAAGTACATAAGTATATTTTTTTTAAGTTGGCCGTTTAGGATTACGCTGGATCAGTTTATTCTTCACTTTCTCTTAACTGCTGAGTAACAGTGTGGAAAACAAGTTCACGTGTGTTGAATTGTTTTTTATTGATTGTTTTGATTTCTCGGTCGTAAAATCCGAAGAGGAAAATATATTTCATGAAATTATCAGTTTCTCCAAATTGGACGCTTTGCCCACAAAAGGACACGTGTTGCAGAATAACATTATTATATGGACATTATCCTGAGAAAACGAGGAAATATTGTCCAAGTTAAACAAAGTAATTTGAGTATCACATAATTCTCCCATAGTTACAAGTGTTTTTCTCTGTATATATGAAACGAACATACTAAGTTCTCTTTTTTTTGTTCTCTCGCTTAAAAAAAAGAAGAAGAAAAAAACGTTGTACAGCAGTGTTGCCTCACTGTAAGATGGACCTGGGTTCAAATCCCATCTTGGCTCTGTGTCTGTATGTGCTCGCTGCTCCTAATATTTACAATGTTTTAAACACTGACGATAACTTTTGTCACGTAGATGGGAATGAAAATAAATATTCCTATCCACTCTGATCAATCAACACAAAATAATACACAATTTCATAGAATATAACACATCTGTTAATCCAGCTGTTTGTGTACATCCGCTAATGTAATCTCACAGACAGCTCTAAACGCCGCAGCGCTTCATCCACATCATTATGGGCTTTGTTGAGTAACGCACACTGAAAACTTTCGAGGTCTGCTATGTAGAAATCAATGCCACGTACTCTGGTGCTCTTGACACTCCCACACTGACTGTACAGTGCAACATTTAGGATTTATGTAAGCCTTAACAGACAGAAATAAACATGGCATCCAGAAAGCACAAGCACCAGGCGGACAAATGCTGTGTTTTGTGATTGCCTCTATTATCCCAGAGGATGGCTGTGAATCTGCGCAGTGCTTGTGTTTGTGCTTTTAAGGTCATTACAGTTCATCCTAAACCAAGTCAATATAGACTTACCATGAAATTTGACAAAGTACGCCCTCTATATGGAGAGTAGTTAGTGAGAGACTATTCCCAGTGTGAGGTTGTAGTAATAAATGATTGATGAGCTGTTTGATGCATGAAGCTGATGAACATGACTCATTGTTAGACCTTGGCAGGAAAAAACACAAGCTTCTATGTGAATTAGCGTCTCCTTTCAGATGCAAGAGAGGAGAATTTAATGTTCTTAATGTTGTTTTACCTTGTACCTCTCGTCCACCATCACATCACGAAGCAGCAGGACGGCTGTGGCAGATATGAAATCATACGGAGAGTGAATTAAAAGTACCATGAATCAAGGAGATTTTTATGCAGACATTTGGACAGTACCATAAAGATGAAATGTGTGTGTTTTGTGTTTACTCATGCATCACCTCCTGCTGTATGTGCCAAAGTAAACTCCCCAACACCACAAGTTTAAGAAAATCAGACCTGGCTCGCATGAATTGGTGATGGTGTATCAATAATGAAGCCTTTTGCTTATTAAAAAGGAGTCTGTGGATGATTGCCTGCGGTTTAGCACCAAGGCTGCAGTGATTATAATTGTAGCCCATCAGTCGGCTATTATATATGCAACAAATAGTGTATGTTGCTTTTATTTAAGACCACTCTTTCAGTTGTTCATCCCAATGTCTCTTCTTCTTCTGTCAGGGATCACCACTGTGCTGACTATGACAACCATCAACACCCATTTAAGGGAGACTCTACCCAAGATCCCCTATGTCAAAGCTATAGACATGTACCTGATGGGCTGCTTCGTCTTTGTCTTCCTCGCCCTGCTGGAGTACGCCTTTGTCAACTACATCTTCTTTGGAAGAGGTCCGCAGATGCAGAAGAAACTGGCTGAGAGGGCACAGAAGGCAAACAACAAATTTGACAGACCCAAGGTGAGAATCGTTCCCACACGACAATAAGGATTCCACGACTAAGTCAGTTATTATTAAGAAAAAGAAAAAGATCCATGCCTCCGCTAAGATAAATCAAACTGGAAAACTTTCAGAATAAACACCCTAAATGAAAATATGCAGATAGAAATCTACATATGTTCTCTTTAAATAGGCAGGATTACTGTTCATCTAAGACTTTTTTTCCTTGTTTTCAATTCAACTAGTAAACGTTGTCTCTCACTCCTCTTTTTTATTATTATGTCAATGTTATTTTTTTTAGAATATTTAGCAAGGACAGTGCACAATCGTGGTACTACTACTACATCTGTCGCCCCCCCCCAGAAGCAGGAAGCCAAACATTGGCTTGCACAGACACAAAGTTGTTGTAACATTATTTGGATGTATGAAGAAATATCTATCTAAGAAGTTATTGCTGTCACCCCCCTCATTCAACAAAGTAAGAAGAAATGGCTGCGTGTTTGTCTGTACGTGGTCTCTCTCTCTGCTGTGATCTACCCTTTTTATTGTCCGTACTCTGGAATGTCAGCCTGCATCCCTCTTCCCTTTTTGATTTCAGGAGCTGACTTTTCGCCGCTTCGACGGTTGAATTGGTGCATAGTTTTGGAGCTCCATCCATCCATCCATCCATCCATCCATTATCTATAGCACTTATCCATGTCAGGGTCGCGGTGGGGCTGGAGCCTATCCCAGCTGTACCTTAAATTATTTATTCCATATAAAATATCAGGACTAAAGCCACAAATGTTTACTCCTAAATAATTCAACAATGCAATTAATTTGAAAATGGAGCTAATCTAATGTTCTTATACATCATGATTAACACTAAATAGACTTTTTCACCGGTGAAATTATATATGATATATTTTCTCTTGATATTTATGTTGGTGTGGTACAGGGTGATGGGAGTCTCCTCATTTTCTTCATATTAAATTATAGAATGGTAAAAAAGTACACTTTAGATTCAGTGCAGTTTCTTTACTTTATACCATATTTTACCCTAAACATTTTTCACGTCTGTATGTGCTCACAGAGCTTTGAATGATTTATTTGTTTTAGTGTGAGAAGCAGCAGCCTCCATTACATTAGTGTTAGAAGCATCCAATCCAACCTTGATCTGATTTGTGAGAAGTAATTTAACTTTAGGGCTGGAAACGTGATTTTGAAGGCCACAGCCCGGCCTGTAATCTGCTTGGATGACACCTGACATATGCTGCTGGTATCATCAGTCACTGAACTGTCAGCATGCCGGCCATTTTTAACACTCTTTTGTCTGGTCTGTCCAGGTGGACTCCCAGGGGAACATTTTACTCACAACCCTGGAGATTCACAATGAGGTGGGAGGCAATGAAATCACAACCAGCTTGAGCGAGACACGCAACTCCTCCTCCATGATGTTCGACCACTCAGGGGTCCAATACAGGAAGCAAAGTGAGTCAGGCCGCCACAGTCTGGACAGGAACACCCATTTAAAGAAAAGCCGCCTGCGGAGACGATCCTCGCAGCTCAAAATCAAAATCCCAGACCTCACCGATGTCAACGCCATCGACAGATGGTCACGGATAATATTTCCTTTCACCTTCTCCCTCTTCAACTTAATCTACTGGCTTTATTATGTGAATTAATGTACAGCTTTTTTTCTTTTTCTTTTTTTTTTTTTTTATAAAACACCATTCATGGTTTTGAATGAGGGTACAGCTTCTTTATATGAAGGACCAAAAACCGTCAAATCCATATGAACACTTTTTTAATTCAATGAGTGAAGAGGACTTTGCTGAATAAAATTCTCACTCAGCGGTGTGCATTTGTGCATGCGCAAGGATTTATGTACAAAACATCTATTTTACAGATATGTTCGTGTAAACTGTTCTTTGATCCAAACCTTTTTTTGGATAATATGGGGCATTTTTTCTCATGGGTTGAAGCCCGACCTGTACCCATGAGCAGCGGTGTTGTTTATTTAAAGGTCACTTTTACGACCGCAGCCACAATTTAGGAACAAATTGCGGTCACTGTAACATTACTGATTGCTCCTTACAAGCTCACCAGAAAGATGAGACTCCTACTGTCGTTTATAGACGATCATCAGTATGCGTCGATAAAGGTTTTATACTCCTGAGGTGAGGAGCTGGAAATGAGTCGATCTGATTTGCCTTGATTTATGCCACTCATTGTCTCGGGTCACACGGAATTCATCAAGATTTCAAGGATCATTGTTGTTTTGAGCCATACCAGCATTTTGTAAAGATTTCATTCCTCACTCGCTCACATCACTTCTTGTTCACGTGAAACCAAGTGATTAACCGACACCTTTCAATATTCAGACATCGCTGTACTCATTTTCACTTTGTGCTCCTCATCACTGCATTTTCAGGAGTGAATCCCTGACGTTAAGTTTTGAATTTGTGGCTCACTTATTCAATGTACGCGATGAGTTGATATTTCTTCAGTTCTGTCTGCATGTGATACGAGGGCTTATTTTGCAGATATCCCCTCACATTTAGATTTCTTGACTTTTCCTGTACGTTGTATATACTGTAACACTGCACATACTTACACACGTTCATTACATGGATATGCTTTCAGCGATGGTTTGCTTAATGATTTCTGGTCTCGCTGTTTTGTTTGTTAGTCTCTACACGCCATTATTTCCCATATGTGTTGTAAATATAAAACGCAATATCAGAGCTTGTGATTATTTCCGTTATTTTTATATGAGTTGATCATATTAAATACTATAAGGGACAAAAGCTTGGGGGGATATACATTCCAAAACAACAACCGTCAGTTTAGACAGCTAGCGCCCCACCATCTGTACTGCTTGGTTGGACGACTTGTGCTGCGTAGGAGTGACACCACCTGTCACAAGTCTACGCAGCTCAGTGACATCCGTGTGCATCAGCCTGACAGCACTTAGCATGCCAGAACAAATCAAACTAAAGCTCCGCAGAGATACACCATCACCATGCGAGACATTCACAGCTAGCGGAGGAGTGTGAATCTCTATGATGCTGCTGCATTATATAGATAGACGCAGTTTAGATGGACATTAACGCAGGCCGTTTTCATTCAGTGTGCATATTAGTAGCAGGGAAGAGTAGAAGTGTATTGATGGGATTTTTCTAAATTGAATTATTGCTAATGTTTCACGATCACTACATTTGGCACACATCAAAGATTTGTTTAAAAAAAAAAGGACAAAAAAGACTACAGGTCCATGCATGGTGGATGTGTGTGTGTGTAGTTTGACTTTTTGATGTAATCCTCTCCATAATGTCCATTCTTGTAAGGAATAGATTGGAAAGTCAAATTCTAAACGTTTTTTATAATTAAAGTAGTGAGAGGGGTTGATTTGACTCCACCCACTTAAAGGAGTTTATATAAAATGACTATCATTAATTAACCACGTTAACATGTTAAGACAGCAGTCTGACCGAAGAGCATCAGTTTAGTTATTGTTTAAGATGTCAGTGTCAAAATATGTGTTACAGAAGAATCAACATGCTCAAATATACATCATTTAATACAGCACATGACTCTTCAATGTATATTTGATTAGTTATAGATGATAAATGCAGGTGGAACAATTCCAGGCACAAGTAGAGATAGGAGAGAAGGAAAAGTGAAGATGCTCTCCTGGCTGACTTTAGGTGCAACATGGTCTTTTTTTCTGTACACGCACACGTAGTACAACTCTGTGTCGAACGTTTCATGCGTCATCTCATGACTGAACATATATTTTCCACCTTGAACTCGGTGTCATCTAGAAACATCACCATGACGCAGGAATGACGACTTGACAAAACCTCAGACTTGATGAGATGAAATCCGGTCAAACTATGTTTGAATGCCAATGAATATGATGTTTACCACTGCTGAGTGGCCAAGAGTGGATGACTTTAGCTGTCCTGAAGACTGAGGCGTGAATGTTTATGACTGAATTAATGCTGCTGAACGACTCGGATTCTGAATGGGCAGAGCCAGCGGTTTCTAACCTCACGCTACACGACTGGATTGACGTGCCATGACAGAGGTGCTCAAAGTGAATGAAACGTTTGCTCCGTTCATCTTATCGGTTTTATATTATTTTTATAAGAATGATTATAAATAATATGGTAGACTGAAATCCAGCCTGACTGACACCTGCCTTTCACAGTTGATTTATCTTCGCTTTTTTAACCTCTGCACACTTTAACAATGGAGGAAGGTCTTTTGTACAGAGAGTTCCATCTCCAACCTTTGCCAGATGGCTCCCTCGAGTTATTTGCAGTTACTGCCGAGGCCAATTTATGTTCCACCGGAGTACATCCAGTCTCCAGTGCCATTTACGAGCTGTAACAATGTTTTGGACGCAAAAGCAGAGACTCGGGAGCAGAGTTGTGATAAAGACTGCAGGCTTTACTCAAGTCAACGTACAGATCTCAGACCATTCACAGAAAAATCAGGCTACTCGCAGTAAGACACTGACCGCAGGGGGAGCGTAAATGCAGAGCAAGGTAATTGGCCGATGACAGTCAGCTGTGCAGGTGAAGGGAACAGGTGTAGGGGAAGCTGATAGGCTGACGGAGGGGCGTTGAACTCCAAAGAGAGGGAAAGCGGGCACAAAGGGAAGACACACCCACACCGTGGAGACACAGAAAAACAGGACAAAACAACAAACAGAGCACGGTTAATGCTGCCAGTGTTAGCCATGACAGCTTTGACAGGGTGACGGGTGAGGCCGGAGGACTTATCGACAAGCAACGAAAAAAACGACAGCAACAGCAAAATGGATAAACACAGCCTGCAGTCCAGTTCATACGGTGGAGGACAATACGGCTGGAGCCAAGCAGGTAATCTATACTGTCATTCTGTGTGCAGCAGGGAGAGGTGTGTGTGTGTGTGAGAGAGACAGAGTCCACTAGATTTCAATTTTGAAATTAGAATCCATTTATCTAATGTAAACATATTGAACATTCTTCACTGCATTTATCCATACGACTACAACAATCACAGTATCTGTTGTGGTTACATTTTTCTCACGTTTTTGTGGATTTGGAACAATGGATGCCGTGTAGGCTGAATGAACTCTAGACTGGATTTGGTGATCTTGCAGAGCTGCAGCAGCCACAATAATTCAATTCACAAATTACAGCTCATTTTTAATGGCACACTTCAGATAGATGAAGAGCAGCTGTTTCTTGCTTTGTGCTGTGCATTCTAATGATGTGACCCAAGAAAACACGATTTTAGGACTCTCTTTCTCTCTCTCTCTCTCTGTCTCCCCTCTTTTACATTATGTGAAAATATGAAATCTTGCAACCTACAGCCCTGCACTATGATTAAATGCCGTAGTTCTGGTGACAGCTGAGATTAATCAAACCACTGGAACAGTTCTTGAAGGTAATGGCTAATAAGGAATGAATGAAAAGAGTATATTATACAGATAGCAGTTCCCTGTCTTTCAGTCATAAAGAGCCAAAAGTCATTTCTGATACAGGCGATGATAGATCTTTCAGTATGAACATTCCACACTCTGAGTTACATCAGTTTGTCAATTAGGAGAGTGTTTGATCCCCAGACGACGCTTTGTGATAAGGCTGAGCAGGTATAGAGCCAATAACGTGGCACATGTACAGATGGATGAGGTAAAATAGCATTTTTAGATAAGCAGCATGGGGCGGAGCCGTTTAGGATATAAAGATGGCACATTTCCTCTTCGGTTATAACTTTTATTTAGTCAGCTCAGCTTGTGTTTTCAGGGGATGGGGCAAACTAACATACTTAACAATCAAATACGTTATAAAAAAATGCTATTTGTACTGAACGCATGTATGAATGCATGTTACAATCAACATAAAATCTTTCTTGCGCTTTAAAGTTGTTTTGATTTACTTTGTTTGGGCTTCCCGTGCATGATGATGCTAACTACATGGTCAGATTAAATCAACTCATAAAGATGTGTCTGTAAATATGTCAACACATCGATAGAGTCACCTCCAAGAATTCAGTGGGATTGTGGAAGACAACCCGTGAAACCAACTCCAAACGTGCTCGGTGACTCCTGAATGACAGTGACATGATCAGATCAAAGAGGAAACAGAATGAGATGAAAACCTAAAGAAGGGTTTACTTCAAGGAGGATGTGATGGTATAATAGTGTAACAATTTACAGGTGAAGCAAGTGTTGCTTATTACAAAAAAATGCACATTATTTGTTTTGTAATTTGCATGAAATTTAACGTTTGTATTGAATAGGGTAATAAAAAAGACGTTATCCTACAGAGAACTATAAGAAAAAATACAATGCGTGAGACGTAAAGAGCACGTGTTTATTTTTAACCTGGAGAACATAAAAGACAACACAAACAAGGAAGTTATTTTTAGAATCTAAAAGTTGTCGTGCTTCAAAAGTTTGTTGAGTACCTCGGGGCATGTGTGTGCTAGATGGGCAATAAAAACAATAAAGGAAACAAATCAGGGACTTTATTGGGCTTCTTTGGGAAACATGCCTGTGAGGTAATTAGACCCAGGCAATCATTTTCATTTTCAGGCGTGATGGGAGAAACAGTTTGAATATCGGTACATGCACACAGGATAATTAATCTAAATGAGTGATATTAAACCTGGAGGAGGAGAAATCCCACAGCGCAGGAGGACCAATAACCAGGAGCAGCACAAATTAGATCTGCAGCTTCATCAACACAGCTCTCAGTGAAGATGTATGACACTGATATCACCAGCAGCCTCATTCTCTCTCTGTGGCCACTCATAGGCTGTATGTCAGAATATGCAGAATGTGCTGGAAAATGATACCATCAGTCAACATTTGTACTCTAATTGCAAAAAAAAAACAAAAAAGCATTCATAAGGGCAGAATGTGACGGAGATCGTTGATGCAGCAAATGCTGGGAAGTTTGTGGCATTACAGAAAACCCCCATTTATGATTTTATAAAGGCACTATAGTATTTCACATTTCATTTAATTGTAAGTAGGGAGTATGTATTTCAAAAATGGTTGAAGTTGAAATACTTAAGTTTCATGACTCTGCAGTAAGTCAAACTCGCTGCTCTGAAAGCTTTTTGATTGGTTCTTTACATCCGTAACGTATTTGTTTCACCATGTAAAACATCACAATTTGGCCAAATTTTGAATTTAAGCTCCAAATCTTCTAGTTGAGATTTCATGTGACCTCAAAATATGAAAATCCATTAAGTACAGGGACTACCTGCCTCTTTTTTTGGTGGAGTAAATCAGCAAAATACCAAATGTGGGGTCCCAGAAATGCAACACAGCCCACGAGTTGCAGTCTGTGGATGCTGTCAGTTCATGCAGCTGGTCAAACACATCACAGCTCATCATTAAAAACACACCACTTAAACAGACTGTTTTTGTACAACGGTGAGAATTGTAAGGGAACAGATGTGGATCAACTGTTTTTTTCACATTAAAGCATCTCGATGAGGACGCAGAAATCAAAATATTTCCCATCTAAAACAACAACAATACATAAATGTGTCTGTGTGAGTTCCGCACATCTTCAAGTATCAAAATTATCCGTAGGTGTGAATGGGAACTCTGTGTGACTGGCGACCTGACCTATCCACGGTGCACCTGCCTCTTGCTTCAGCCTCACTGCGACCCTAACATGGACAAGCGGTATAGATAAGTGGATTCTAACAATCCCATTTATAATCCCACTTCATCCCACTTTCATTAGACTTTGATCTATAGACGGTCGTGATAAAATATTAATGCAAGACAGATGAGGGTCGGGCTGTTAAATCATACATATTATATAATGCTTAATACATATGTAATTCTGCTTTCAGTGCTTTCCCGGGACACGAGCGCTACATTAATATGTCCCAAATCCTATTGTTATGTGCCATCTAATGCTCTTTATTTACTTTTATCTAAAACATAAAAATCAATATGGAGAAAAAGGTGCAGACTATGCTGTGGACAGGAGAATTTCCCACTTTACTGTGTCATGGGTTTCAATAAAATGAGAGCTGATGACGGAGCAGCAGCTATAACTTCCAATACAGTTTCAGTTGACTAACCGCTCTATGAAGTGGACTGCTTTCTGAGAGGGAATGAGACACGTTTTGTCAGAAAGTGCTGTGCTCAACTACTTTGTACAGCGGCGCTCATCTTTTTTTATTTCTTATGTGAGACAAGTTGAACATTGGGTTCTTTTGGTAACTCAAGCTTGCTTAAATATGGTAGAGAATGTGCCTGTACTGAGGCAAAAACCAACGATACTTTAAATAAGAATCCTCGCTTCTTTTGTTTGAGCAACAATCTCACAACAATGTAGATTTTTCGTCTGCAGTCTGAATTTGTTAATGTGATACAATAATATGCAGACTCACTTCAGAAAAGCTGTGTTGAACATTGTTGAGGCGCGTGTTTCATCTTTTATCAGCACATTATGAAAAATATGCTACTTATCCCGAAAAATTCAAGCTGATGTCAAATGGTGTGGAATTAAAAAACAAAAACAATGTGCAAATGCAGCAAAAGTGTTTTTTGTGGCCTTAGGATTTGTGAGTCGTAAGAGGGGAGGAAAAAAACAAAACAAAAAAAAAACATCAGTGCTTTTCACTTTCACCATCATGTTGAACCATGAAAAAGGCCGGGTAAGCAGCGAGCGCACGCACCACAGAGCTTCAAGAGCAATTAGTTCAAGGTCAGTAAGTAAATATAGGAATTAGACTGTGGATGTAGACACTTTTAATGGATTCCACTCGTTTATCATTTTTTTCAAAATGATAAAAAAATGTACAGTAATCATTCATGACAGAATTTAAATTGGTGTTAACTGAGTCAGATGTAATCATTTTTGAGTTTCTACTCTACACATGAGGGCCAAGCCTCTGATCATTTATTTAAATCCCGTGGAGGTAACACCAGCACGTAGGAGCGTCTTTTCCCTTTTTTCCTCAGGATTGATTGCATATTCCCAAATGAGACATCTCAGCTTTTCATGGTATCTTTTATATCGCCGTCGTGCCCCAATTTTAACGACACGGTCATAACACTCCACAACAATGCGCAGGTGTTTAAGACTGTTGGGTACACTTGTGTGTGCAGCGGTATAACAGATGTTTTTGTGTGTGTGTGGGTAGTGTGCATGAACAGCCTGATTTGGCAGAAGGTAAAATTAATGTGATTAGTCAGGTGTTTCTAAATAAGGAATGTCCATCTACACGCCACAATGAGTTCAATTAATCTCACTGAATCCATGTGCACGTTACTGTACGGCCCTTAATGACTCCTCTGACTGATATGAAGACAATGATCCACGCACGCACGGTCTTTATAAACTGAGGCCATTCTTCATTTCCAAATATTAAATATGCTCCGATGTGTAGTTTCATGTTGTAAAGGTCAGTTTTGAACAAGGCTCAGCAGCAAACTGAGAGCACTCAGTGGAAGTTTCTTATGAGAGAAGAAATATATCATACTGTAATAAAATCTTTAAGCTATTCATTAATTCACCGTCCGCGGAACAAAAGAAAGGAGACGTTACACTGCTTGCACAGCACCTTGGCAATGGTGGTTGTGTGTACATGTATAGTGTACATATAAATATGTCACCACCATCTTAAGTTATGTTTTATTATGACATTTAAGAAGAGGAGGAAGAGGGAGAGGGGTACTTTATTGATCCCCTTAGGGAAATTAACTCCCTGCCTCAATGAGGAGCAATGGGCAGACAACACATGAACAACAGCACCCAGGGTCCAGATCTTCCACCTTTGCCTCGGTCAGGAGCAATGGTAGGAGTGATTAACCTGACATACATGTTTTTGTGGGTGGGGGAAACCGGAGCACCCGGAGGAAGCCGACGCAGACACGGGGAGAACAAGCAAACTCCACACAGAAAGATGTAGCGACAGTGCTAACCTCCACGCCAATGTGCCTCCCATGATGGGGTTGGTGGTTTCAGATGTATTGTATGTTTCTTTGTGTGTGTGTGTGTGTGTGTGTGTGTGTGAGACAGTGTGCCACGTGGTGTACTATTTTTGATGGACGCATGAGAAGAGGTTAGTTCGGAAAACTTAAACGTTATTCCTGATTTTTACTTTGAAAAGCTCAAATGTCACCTCAGCCTGTGTCACCTGTGTAGCGCCACATAAAATCCTCCCTGTGGCCTGTTTGCTTCTCTGTGATTCCACTGCAGAGAACCTTATTGCACATTGATACCATTATCTCTCCCGACTGAGTCTCCTGTAGATGGAAAGCGTACATACAGTAAGTGGAGTAAACCAAGAGCTGACACACTCAGAGTGTTGTGTGTCCATAAGGAACTGGTGTCAAGCTTGAAATAAAAGGAATCCGAGCCTTAACATCGTATGTCCCATGCCCTAATTTGTTTCTGATCATAAAATCCCCGAGCCAGTTTCTTGGTTATGACTCACTCTGCCCTCAGCTGTTTTCTTCAGGCGGATCATGGATCCTGGGACAAGCCTCCAGATTTCTTACTTTTCTGATGTGGAAAAAGAGCATTCGTCTCTTAAGGCATCGCTGATCACACATTTGCCCTCGTGTCGTCCATCATGTACATTGTCCTACAATCACAAAAGTACAAATCATGTTAAATACCTGTAAATACTTTACCTTTAGCTGTCAGTGCTGGAAGAGTCAGCCAGCTGAGGAAAGTCATCCCTGTAAAACAGTCACCCTTAAACCTGCATGTAATGAAGCACACTGTAGATCATTGTAATATCTCTAAATAATATTAGCTCCACTCGCTGCCTTGGCATACTTCATTAAAGCTGGCTGCATGCCCAGGGATGCTTTAAATTAATGAGATAACGCCACGTATACACTGCTCACCTGATTTCCCTGCACTTATATGGTAAACACACCCTTCTCCCACAGGCTCTTTGCAGAAAAAAAAGAGGAATTTGGAAGTATCTGTCCGTTCATGCATTGAAATTCATTGTTAACTTGTTTGTTACTTGATGGGTTTCTAATCTAATTCTGAAATAAAAACATCTGTTATGTCTACAGTAACAAACAGCGCTGTGGCTACAACTGACAGCTGGAAATGAAAAGAATCAAAGAAAGGCTGGAAGAAAATCCTCCTCCAGGCTTTTTGTACAGAAGGAACTCCTGTGTAAGTAGATGGTCTCAGTGCACATCCCGCATGTGGAGGGAGCTTAATGCCTCACGTTAAAGAGTATAAACAAAAATTTCAGAGTTCAGAGAATGATATATGTGTACATACGTGTTGCATTTCACACATCTCTGCTGTTTTTACCATAGAGTGATCGAATCTGAATACACTCATCGTGGGTCCGAAATGTGGTGGTAATGCAGGCTGGAGACGTTTGAGAATCACCTGTGGCTGATCGGCTGTAGTTACCAACTTTAACCCTGTTTCTAGATCAACAAAGCCCTGGTGTTGTCTTTCCTTTAAAACCAGCACAGATCATTTTCCCACCACCAGCAGATGGTTGGTTTTTGACCGGACTGAGACCAGGTTCTTAACAGGTTCTCTGTGTGCGAAAGCTAAAACCTGAAACAATGTGGAAATGCACCTTAATCCAACACGTACTACAGGTGTAAAAACACCTCCAAGCAGCTTAAGGTGAAGGACAGTGACCTACCTGCAATGTGACTATAGTAATGCTTAAAAATATGATATATAGGTGAAATCCTGTAGTACAGAGAAGTACAAGCACACACTAAAGCCAACAGGGGCTGTAGCTCCGTAACACTGCCCTCAATGTCACCATGTTGTAGCAGGGGTGAATGAATAATTCAAGGGGTCGATGTCAAAGGACTCCTTGTGTATATGATTAGTCACTCGTCCCAGGTTTTTTTTTTCTGGTTTGTTAACCCTGTGTGCAATTCTGCTCAGTTTTAGCAAGTTTGTGGTGGAGAGAGTTCCCACTGTCTCTGTGCTGTCTTGACAGTGGCTCCGATGGGTTTAGCTGCTGACGAAAGCCTCCATTATCTACGAGGAGGGACCGCAGGAGTCTGTTTACAGATGTTATAAACGGCACAGGACAGGATTGACAATGATCGGGTTTGCTTACCGGTTCACAATCAAGGATGGCTCTGTGGCACTGTCTTCTTTATTATGATAGGTACCGTAAAAAGGGAGCCAAGACAAAAAACGTAAGACTTGGACCCAAACTGGACATTAAGATTTAAATTTGACATTATGTACATTATGTGGTGAAACAGTTCTGTCAGAGAAACGCTTCCTATAGTCCATTATTTTGTCCGTGCCAAGAGTTGAAAAAATAGATATGTCAATAAATATGTGTTATATGTTGTTTTTCTGGTAAATTAATGATAAGAGGGTTCCCCAGAAACCTCAGGATTTCCCAGCCCTGTAGCCCAAAGAGCAAATCCGGTGTGGTAAACCAAAATTTGAAGCTATGAGTCAGCCTTTAACAGTCTGCGGCTCTTTTACTCCTTGCCTGCTTTCTCAGAAGTGCCCAAACCAGTCTTAGGAAGTTTACAGTTCCAGCAGAACAGCGGTTCGTCTGAGGCAGCACAAACAGCAGCGCCTGGGGCCTGATATTGGAGGTGTTGGGGAACAAACACAGGTCCCTTATGGGGATGTGTAGACATTGTGAGGTTGGTGTTTTTCCACTTTTCTCCCGTGCCGCTTCACTTGCTCTATGACTTTTCACATGAAGGACTCGCAGAACAACGCTGGATCCCCCTGAGGCGACAGTCAGGCCTCTGTGTTCCCCCCAATGGACGAGAATGTCAGCAGAGATGGAGCTTTCACTGGTGCCTGAATGATTGGCCCACAAATCAGCCCTAAGCATTTCTCCCCACGGTAATCATGGATCTACTTACACATATAATATTCTTCTTATAGGGTCGCACATTTTTTAATTAAAATGTTTTTGTTCCCACATTGCTGGGTTCTTTTTTTTTTTTGGTGTTTTAGGACGTTAAAGTTAATTTGTAAATGGATTTCCTGACACTGCATATAAGCTGGGCTCTTAGTCTCCGTGGCCTGGGATTATTTGATACCCTGAGGGTGAGGTATCTCTTTCGTAGACATTTGCCCTTAATATCCTCATTCACCCAGCCATGCCGTGCTTTATGCAGGCTTTCTACATTACATGGCACAATACAACATCCATGATATATTACAAGGAGTGACCCAGTGTGTCAAAAAAAAACTACATCATTTTTTCTGTCATTTCCTCACATAGCAGAGAGTAAAAGAGGCGAGGAATACGAGGAGAGATGAGGAAGGATGGAAATTTATGAAGGACATGCTCTTGGCTCATAAATGAAGCATAATTAATCTCTTTGTGCCATTAAATGGCCTGTAAAATGAGATTTTCACTGTAGGTGCCTCTGCACATGGATACCATGGTGGGCGTCTTGCACATTTTGCATTTTTACACATTTGTGTTCATTTTCACCCATGTAGCTTCAAGCGCTAATTCCAACAGCCAGCGGTGAAAGTCACTATCTTCATCGGCAGAGAAATACTGACTCATTTCTTTTGTTGGAACTCCGAGACGATTATCACTTTGGTGTTGTGGCGTTACACTGTGTGTTACATCACAATGCATCATCTGACCTGAGCCTGGAAACACTAATAAAATCTTCGCCGCCCTTCCCCTGTAGTTGAGCAGCACAGCAGAAATGGAAAAATAATGCTTAATGATTTCTGTGTAATATCTTTCCTTGTGTCTCGGGGATCAATATCTGCCCAAGAACAAATTGCTGTTAATGTGGAATTAAATATTAATTCCGATCAGTCAACAGCGTCGTGGGATTCGGCTCCCCCCGTGCTATTTTTCATCGAGCAATAATTTCAGCACATCACACCTACTGCCTGGGATGTTAATTTATCACATACACCACGTGGTTCATACAGAATAAGCATTAAACGGGTTATTTGCAGCCAAAATGGAGATGAGGGTCATTTCGGATTAATCAGTTTTGAGAGTGATCATTATCTGCTTGAAAATCGTCCCTGTATCTGATTTGATTTTTCACATCTGACTGGCATGCATCCACCAGCGAATCACTGATTAAAGGGTCAAATTGCCATTCTAGATTCCAGTGTGTTGTAATTAAACATGACTAACCCTCTGGCTCAATGTGCTGATTGTTTATGCAAGATCTTTCTCTGCATGATTTCCCCAAGCCCCTCCAGCTGCACATTTCTGCAGATTTAGCAAAAATGTCTCCATTCTGAGGGAAGATTGATCAAATCAATTATTGCGTTAATAACTTTGATTTATTAGGACCTCTGTGCAGAGGACTTCTGAATGTATTCCAGAGCCAGTCAGCTAAGTCCTTTGATAACCAGGTCATACACACATTGCACAGTGACTGCTGTTTTTCATGTGCTATAGATCGACGGTAATAACAAACCAGAAGCACTGTGAATAATTCAACAAATATGCTCTGTGCTCCAACCTTGCGTGAGCAATTGCTTATCATTTGTAACAGTATTAGTAGTAGTGGCAGTAGTATGTCCGTAATTCTACATTTCATGTGCAGTGATTTATTTGTTTGTATTCACTGTGATCAATCGTAGCTCCCTGCACATGTCTTCCACAGCATATCCCTTATTTTTAATCCACCTTTATTGTGCAAAATTGTCTGTAAATTGTTTGTCTGTCATGTCCTTCTTATCCAGTCTCTGGAGTTTCAGATGAACAAAGACACAGGGCGCTCAGTTCGAAGGCAGATACTAAATCTAAAGTCTTCTAAATGGCAAGCTGCTCCTTTAATTAAGCACACCAGTATTCACACCAGGAGACATGTTCGTTCAACGGGCTCTCTCATTAGACACCAATCAGACAACAATACACAATACATGGGTGTGCACCGTAACCGCCCTCCCCTCCTCCATAAAATAAATAAATAAATAGACATACTTCTACTACTTAAGCAGAGTCACAGAGAATATGTGTTTCAGGTGGCTTTTTCCTTGTTTCCCCCTCGTTGTCCTAAGTTTATTAGTGAGGGTGGCAGGATGAGTGAGTGAGCATCTGGAGAACTTTTTGCTCACTCTGGCGGCACCTGATTTGTGCACTCTCCCACACACTCAATTCTGCATGTCAGCATATCACAATGTCTATAAAGCTGTGGACATTGTTCATTCACAAGACACAAAAGACAATAGAATGATTGGAGCGCATGCTCGTCCTTTCCACATGCTGAACTCGGCTGCGTTCATGTTCTTGGAGGATACCTTCCTCTCGTTTTTCATTATACAGTTCTTGCCAAACAGACTGTGTGGTTTAGATAATAATCAGTTGGGGATCAGTGGTCAGTATCTCTGCTATCTGTCTCCATTCTTTTAGTCCTATTAGAATGTGAAGTATGAATCCATGTAGCGGAGAGGTTGACAACATAGAATGTTATGCATCGTGAGATGAAATATTTCCTAATCTGAAATAGTTGTATCATGAAAAAGGAGCCACTGAACCAACAGTTGGGCAAAGTGCCTGCACTAATAGATGTCAGCCATGGTACAGATCTATTCCATCCCTCACTTAGGATTATATACAGTCACACAACCACTCTACAGAGGTACCTCTGTAGAGTGGTGGTTGTTGAGTGGGTGTTGTGCTCAGTAAAGGACCCTCAATCTCAAAATAATCCAAGTTGTGCTGGTAATCCAGTTCCCAAATGGAGGGCACCTAGGTGCTTTCTGGTACTGTTAATCATACCTAAAACACTTTTCTAATGCTTTTTTTTAAATTTGTGCTTGTCTTTTTCTGTGAATTGAAGAAATTGCACATTATTTTTGTTGATGTGTAGAATAGCAAAGATTTAATTTAATTTAATTTAATAAGACAGGGAGGTTTCCAATGAGATGTGTTTTCTTGTGTTCTTTTAAATGGAAAATGCCACAACAACACCAGGTCTTGTGCCTTCAAATGTTTAAATGCCCATTAATTAGTTTTAAGACACTTTTACACTTAAATTTGATTTTTAATAACACATCTTACTAGCGTTACCAGGATTCCCAGACATTTATCGTGTTAGTTGCTGTGTTTCCTTGCATACGTGATGAAAAATGAACCTGGTATAATGACTGCAACAAATACTTATGATGATATGATCAGTTTAAAATCAGAAAATGTTATTTTGTAAAATATAGCAATATAAACATTGTCACCAATATACATTTTAATCCTATTTATTTATATATAAAATGTGCATTTGTGTTTGTAATGTAGTTTAATCATGCCTTGAAGTTTCACAAAAGATTAATCCCGATGCCAGATGGGATTTTTCTCATGTTTACTTGCTAAATGCGCGTTAATGTAATGGGACAGTCAGGCTCTGAGAGTAAATGCTGAAATACAGTATTACTCTTACTCCTTTGAAGTGACTTAAATGGTGTTGAATTTCACCAGTCGGCCATCAGTATTTCTCTTCGTGTAGCTTTGCTTTGATATTACTTTTAGCAGATTTAACTGAAACAGCTCGTGTGTGTGTGGCCCACTTTATCTCTAGATTTGAGTGAAATTGGTTGTAAGTTTATTCTTACTCTTTTACACAGTGCTGGCCTCTGTCCAGTCCAGTTTATATAGAGTTTATATATATACATAGCATGCATTAATCAAAGTCACAGTAAAACCACCAAGCAAACACAGTATGAGCAGAACAATAACAACAGCTTTATTTAGCAGTGGTTTGAGGTTACATCTCCGTGGAATATTTCAGTCTCCCCTTCTTAATCAGGTTCAAAACAGTGTCCATGACCCAGATCTGCCTTTTATCTCGACTCAACACCCACTGGTATTCTTCAAACTTTATTCCATTCTCGCCTTCTTATCAATCTCTCCCACTTATTGTGTGGAAACCAGTTTGTGTGCCCTGATTAACTTAACCCTCTCCTGACCGACAGTAAACACGCCCCCTGACGCTCCCCTCTCCCACTACGCAGCTGATGATTAGTTACTTAGTTTATTAACCCAGGATTCTTAGGAGATGATGTGGGGATCGTTCATTTTTTTTTTGTATTTTATGCCACAAGTGGGAATCATATCATATTAAGCATCAAATTGTTATTTTGATGGTCCTGGTATTCAGAATGTGAGGAATAACCAATGTAGGCTGCTGAAGTAGTTTACAAACTGTCCATACAGCTTAATGTCATCCAAATGTAAAATTTGATTCAATTATATTACACTCTATTATGTGGCTATATTTACCATATAAAAAATTGCATAATAAATCCTGCATAGACAGGGTGGTGCATTGTGGGAACATGTTGAACAGAAAAAGGAATTTTCAACAATTTGTGAGGTAACATGTTTTTTGTTGTTTTTTCCTCAATAAAATGCATTTTGTTCTGTTCTAGAATGTAAAATTAAAAATTGGCAGGCATGGAATTTGTCAAAATTTAAAAAAAAAAAAGAAAAAAGACAAATGAAATGTAAATCTGAAGTGTAATTTGGAGGAAATTTATTTCAAACTTTAGCTTCTAGTTTTCCCTCCGATGGTGGATTGAGCATCCTTTCCACAGGTACACACACAGAAACTACAACCATATTCATCATTCTTGTTTCATGATACCGAAGTCTTTAAAGAAAAAGTGGCTCGTCAAACA